>VXAU01003549.1:1900973-1944461 GCA_013399695.1 Formicarius rufipectus | reverse complement strand
AAAAAAAAAAAATAACAGTGCGCAACACAAGGAAAAAAACCCAACCAAGATCACCTTTCAAGCAGGATCCTAACTTAAGCCTCAGCTTGGAAGGAAAATATCAAATAAAAGATTTAATAAAGGCATCCTGTAAAATCCAAAAGATAACATTAAAAACTCCTCTGAACTTATCCTTTCTTCTCAAATTCACTGTTCAGATAGGATACAACTCAGAGAATGGCAAGATCATTCATATTTTGGAAAAAATTACAAGGGCCTCAGATCTCTAATAATGGTGTTTTATCAGACCACTGAACATTAAGGAAAAAAAAACAGCAAACAACAAAACGCTGCAAATATAACCATACCTTTCTAGCTCTTCTGGGGATGCACAAAATAAAAGCTAACCAATCATCACTGATTTTGAACTGACAAAAATGATGGGAATGTAAAAAATAATTCAGTCCTGCAGTGAATTTTACACTTTTTGTTTTGGTCAGGCTTATAATGCAAACCTGTGTTTATCACAGCATCATTCCTCAATTATCTCCAATGCCCCACTTATACCACACATCATCACCTCCTACACTGCCAATTAGTTTGAATGGTAACAGTATACAAAATATTGTATTGCAACAGGTCTCATTATTTTTCACAGGCTCTTGAGCTTCAAGCTGCAGTTTACTACAATTAGTAACAAGAGGGGTCCATGTATTTATTCAACCACCAAAAGCCATTCACAGAAAAGCACACAAAGGTTAAGAAACATGAGAATATACAAAAAATGTTAGATCCAAACCAGAAAATCTAGTATTTTTTAGAAAAGTTAGTGCTTAGTAGACAGATGAGATTCTACCTTTTAACAATTAATCTTTTCAAATGTTGTGCAGATATATTTAATTTAAAAAGCAGTAACAGGATCTCCTGTTGTCCTCGACTCTTTCAACTTTTTAACAGCAGTATTTTGGTCACCCCTATTGAAAACGTATCACCTTTATCATCTATTTATAGATGTAGTAACTAAGCCTTAAATATGAGTGGTAAGGCAAGTTATTCCTATTCAAATAGGAAATTCAACAAAAATGCAGATTAGAAAAGGAAAATAAACTTAGGCTTAATTCATGTGCTTTTTTTTGAACATCAAACAGGAAAAAAATGAAAAGTGGTAGTACCTAAGTGTAAAGGAGAGGGGGAAAAGACCAGTCTTGCCCTAAGAGACATGCAGTGGAGCAAATCCCTAATAATGGCCTTAGGCAGTGTAATTACCTTCATTGATGCAATGCTTCATTTGTTCTAGAGATAAATATTTCATGAGTTACTGTAGAAAAAAAGCTCCAATCTCATCAACTGTATATAAGTGAGCACACAAATTGTAACAAATGTGTGTCATCCTTAAAGCCTACTCTAGAAGTTTTCCAAGTATTTCAGTCCCTTTTTCTCCAAGCAGAGAAATTAAACCTGTTGAGGAGAAATTTACAGTTCAGCTAAAAAGGATGTAGATTTTGGTAATGTTTAAAAGAAACTTTTATTCAACAAGATCAACAATTTAGAATGTAGGATAACTTGTAGATCACACCTTTGAAGTAGATGTCACAGCTAATGCATTTTATTGTACTCTTGACAAGAAAAAAGGGGCAGGCTGCCCTCTAAGGTGTCAGTGCTATAACACTTTTATTCAAGCCAAAAACTTTGAGTTGCTTCTAATTAACCAAATACCATCAATAAAGTCTATGGATCACTACAGGAAACAGATTGCTGGGGATCTGCAGCTGTAACAGCCAGGAACTTCTGAGGGGAGATGTGTGTACTCAGAGTGCTGTTATAGGCTAACCCACATGTGTTATGTTCTAAGAATAATGTTCATAAACCTCCAGGCAACATGTGTGTAGTAATTACTGATTATTCCCAAACTTTCTTTAAATATGTTATTCTGTCAAAAACAGAAGAGAAGTATGGTGAAGGAGAAAGCATACTTGGGAATCTTAGAAGTAATTTACACTGCCTCAGTAGTGCTTAAATATAGTTGTTTGTGTATAGAAATTGAATGTTTTCCATTCTTTATATCTAAAATGTCAAAATCATATTTCTTAAATAGGAAACAATACAAAATTTATAGGAAAAAAAAATCCAATTTTTGAGAACAGAGTAATATGAAAACAAATATAAAACTCAATTTGATTTTTACATAAAAACGAGTCATGCTTATTGATTCTCAAAAGGAAACAGTTTTCTTCCCTAGTTGTAAGCATCACACAAATCAAACAGGGTGAATAAGAATGCACAACATTTAAAAGTACATCTCTATTCCCAATGCAGTTGATAAGGGAAAAAAAAAAAATCTCACCAACTTCAATTGGAAAAAGTCAAAACACTGATTGTACACTTGGAAGTTTGAATGCAGAAACTTTGCTTTAATTGCTTTTTAGCTAAAAATTAGCTCAATCTTTCTAGCTCTTTTAAAAGTGTTGAGCAGCAGGTATACTGGCATCCCAGGCAGAATCCTTCTGTTATTTTCTTAGACTGAGTCACTTATACATCCAGTGCAAGTAATCAAAATTAAATGCAGGGTTAATGAAGAGCTTTTTGCGTGCCAAAGAAATATTGGGAAGGAATAAAAGAAGCTGGTTGGTACCTTATGTGATCTGGCTTTTTCCTGTCATGTGAAAAAATGGGGTAGGATTAAAACATAAGGGAAAGGAGGAGAAGGAATGAAAAATGCAAAATAAGCAAAGTATTAGCATGATCCGAAAATTCAGCAGAATTAAAAAGGAAAACATTTAATGCATCCAATCTAAGAACTATTTAGAATATACTAGTGCTTTGACAAATGCTTTTCTCCCTACACACATCTTTCTTCAGGATATGGACTTATTTTCTTATTTGAATTTCTAGGAACCAGAACAGCTTTCCAGATGCTGTACCACAGTAAATCCACCTGACTCCAGCTCCTGGTGCCTTAAGAAAACTTGTGTACAATAAGGTGTACCATTTACCAACAGACAGACATTCAAAACAGGTGTATCTCCCTATTTGTTATTGTAAGACTTGGCAGTATAAAGATATAATTCTGATTCCAATAAACTGTATTACCTGAAATACTTGTGCACATTATACACTGTTCTTTTAGTCAAAAGAGATGACAAAATCCCCATCTCTTTTAAAACACAGCAAGACTGAATTGTAAATAACTCTGCAACCTGCTCAAACACTTATTTGTTTCTCAAGTCAGTATCAAGCAGAACCATCCAAGAGCAGGAAACTTGATGCAAAAGTTCAAATAATTAAAGTCTTGAGACAATGAAACCCAAGGTGCCAAATGCCCCAGGAGAAAACATCATCATCCTAGCAAGAACTTCGTTTGGATTGAAACAAAACAAGTTTTCATTCATTACAACAGATTTGTCCCCCTTAAAGGGGCTGCATTATACAGTCTTAATTTTTTTCTCCCTCAGCAACCAGTCTTTCCCCAGGATAGTCCACTATGGGGTCCATGGATTACCTGACCAATATATGCACAGGGAAGCATCACAACTCTCTAATTTGTCAGCAAGAATCATATTGCTGTGTCAAACCCAGACAAAATCTATTGGACATTTCCTTTTCCCATATGTTTTTAATGCTGGCACGTTTACACTAATAGTGGTCATTGCAATGGCTTTTGGTGCCTTTAATTCAGTCTTAAAGGAGTTCTTAAAAAGGCCTAGAAACAACAAAATACCAACTGACACCAACAGAGTGAAAAGAGAAGCCTCCATTTTAAATACATATTACTACTGACAGTGCAATTAGTAGTCAGCAAGGAAGATCAGTGTTGTCACCCTTGGTTCAGAACAGCAGGAAATTCCTGTATTTCTAAGCAAATTCTTCTGGTTTTGCTTCAGCAGGTTGATTTTCCACCCACTCCTCCCAAAGATTGGTAGTTTGCTGCTCTGTTATGCCCATCTGATAAGAACACTCAAAGTATCTTGTCTGTCTTGGGGTCTCTGACCTCAGTGCAGAATTCCCTCTCATAAAATACATAATTCTCTAAATGTTTTTTCTTTTGATATTTCATACATTTTTACACATAAAACAGTTCAGTGCAATGACACAGTCATTTCTTGTACTCTACCTAGTGACTGGAAAAACCACCCTAATCTCTAGTATATGGTAAACTTTACTCAGTATTATCTCCCCACAGCTGAAACTGCAACACTATATAAGTAAAGCATTCCATCAGGGGAAACAGGCAGTGGAAAATGGCAGTGACCATTTCAGTACCTACAATGTAGGAAGCAACCACAAATGCATTCAGAAGTACAAATAACATTAAAATACCTCTCTATTTCTATTAAAATATGGGGAAAAAAGGAGGTTAGATTTGGAAACTAAAAGTTGTCTTCACTAAGGTCTTAAATGTATATTTTATGTATGATAATCGTAGTTCCATAACAATTAGTAATGGTTTGTGAATATGTGCAGTACAAAACTTAAATGACTGATTCAATTTCTAAAAATGTTCACATATAGCATATCAAATCCTATCCCCTGCCTAATTCTGAAGCATACAATTAGTCTATCACAGTGAGAAATTACCAAGAATCTAATACTGAAAAAATTAAAGGTTTTGCTTTATTGAACACCCCTGTGATAAAGAGAGGAAAAAAAAGATAAGCAAATATCAATTATGTAAATTAAAGTAGGTAGGTCTGACTCATTACCAAGCTGTTTACCTTGTCTCTCAATAATCTATTGTTTGAATATACTTTTTTTATGTATGTTCAAACCTGTAACTTAATCTGAAGGAATGTCATTGTCTATCTTCATTTAATTACCAGTTCTCCTTATTTACTTTGTGTCTATTTAAATTTGCAACATACAGAAGTCAGTTTTAACTGAATCCTACTTTCTAACCACTTTCAGGTAAGATACATGTACAGTATTACTAGGTACAAAGCCATGTGGGAAAAGGGTGTTTCCCAGCCACCCTTCAACACTCCTCTCCTGCTCCCTCCTGTCAGCTTCCTGCTATCCAAGGGAGGAACCCAGAGAGAGTCAGTTCTGCCTTCAATCAATCCTGCAAAACACCTTAGCAAAAAGGTGTTTCCACCTTTCAGCAAATTCAGCAAAGGACAACCTCCTGACCCATCACTGCAGATTCTTCTCAGTGTTCTTACACTAACATTTTACTTCAGACCAGGAACATGCTTTGGAAGCACATCTCCCAGTTTTCTCCCTCCATTATCCTTTGATGCTTCACAGATTTGTCTCAGAGAACTCTGGATTCTGCTTGGATAAAACCAAGACAGAAAATCACAATTATGGACAAATAATCAGACCATAGGACTAGACCAGAATTAGTCCAAAACAAAATCCTTTGTAAAAGTTGCCTATAACTTGTCAACACAGATACAGTTTTATTGCCATCAGTGGCCCTTGCATCAGTCTACAGATTTAAGTGAAGCAATCCCAATTTGTTACAGACTAGTGGTGTTCCAAGATGCTCAGTGAAGTATAGAATAATTAAGACTGGGAGGGATCACACATCCAAATGCACATTCTGGCCCTTGAAACACAACAAATAGTTTAACAGAAGCACTGCTGAAAAAAAAAAAAAGCAGAACATGGGATAGGAAAAAGAACTCTATATCACAACAAATTAACTTTAAAATTCAAGAACTGTATCCAACTGTGCTGTAAATGCTCCATGGTAAAAAATATTTAATGGTAGTAAAATATCTATTTTTAAAGATACATGACTAACAATATATTTTGAATTCCCAAAAGAACCATCAGAACGACTATGCAAAAAAATCACTGCACAGGACAGAAATTATAAAGGGTATCCATTACATTGCCTATCTTCAACAAAAATAACTTGAGTCTCTAACTGTGTTTCCCTGCTTCCAGTAGCTGCACAACTTCCATTTAAATTTGTCCTCTGACACTTACTTCCCTATCATTTATACTCATATAGCTTATTGTATGCAATCACAGGGATTGCTGTGTTTCAACCCCAAAATAAGGCCAAAGCATAATTACAGAGTCAGGCTGCATTCAACAAAGCAGGCTTTCCATACACAGGACTTTTCCAAACTACAGTAAACTCAGAAAAAGGTCTGCAAATAACTAGAAAACAAGAAAAAGTGGCTTTGAAGTGTCCTGTCTACGTGAATTAACAGAGTTACCCTAGTGCCCTGTCAAAACAGTGAGTTACACAGATTATAAATCAGATCAGAGTTCAGCTTAATAAGCAGCACCTTTATAAGCAGCAAATAGAGATTCTGGGTAATTACCTGTTCCAAGTCTTGAAGGCATTGCTGGCTCGTTTAAATAGATAACCTTCCATAACAATACCATTGGCTGCATCTACATTGTATTCTAGTTTAGAATCATCACTGGAATAATCCTAATACAAAGGAAGAAGAAAAATATTGTAGTTTCAAATGAAATTTCAAGTATAAGCAGTATTATTGTCAAAGACTAAGCATCAAGGAATAATGTTTTGCTTGCAACACTTAATAGTCAAGCCATGACTCAGCCCCTGAAGATTTTTACTTTACTTGCACACAAGGGGAATTTCTTGCTCAGGTACTGGTGACCTCTGTAGCCAAGTAGAGGGTAAACATTGCCAACAGGGCATATGATGCTTCAACTGTCTGCTCAAATGGTCTTACATATATTCCCAAGAAAGGGGACAGCAAAGCAGAGAAAATGGGGCAATAAGATTGGGAGTCAAAACTGAAAACCAGTTGCAGTCTGCTGCAGACACTTGTATAAAGCCAGTTGTGCTTTAGCATTTCCTTCAGCTCTGTCATCTTGCCAATTGAGCTCATAGAAACTTAGAAGACAAGTAATCAAAGATGATGCTATCAATTAACTCTAAAGCAGTCACAGTGCTGGCAATGATGACAAGAACTCAGTAATTTTTTACGATCTTGCATAAGATTATGAAATTACAGCTAGGAAAAGGGAATATAAATTTTCCATCAACCTAATAACAAATAAACCCATCTAATAACAGCTAATAGCAGCTTTACAAGCGTTAGAGAGGCTGACAGCTTCACATCTCCAGCAAAGGTAGATTAGACTAAGTAATAATACAAGTGGTAATCATTTGCTTTCACATCTCATTGAAAACAGCACAGACTCTTCCCAGGGAGGTAGAGTTCAGATATTGAGTGGGTGGGAGACTAACAGCTACAAGGGAGGCAAGAAAAAGGACACATAGAATGACATTATTCATACGCTATGTTCAGATATCAAAATAATATAAACACTATAATTTAATTTCACTGTTAGTAAGACATATCCCTAAACTAGACTAGCAACATGTGGCTTCTTCCTATTAACAAGGGCATCAGAGACACATCATTGAATATTAAGTTTCAGAACAATAAAATCAAACAGGTTAAATACTGAGGATACAGAACATCATGTAATACCACTCTCCTGATCCTTTTTATAAATCGCAAACATCTGCTTTGTGTGCAAACTGTATCTGTAAGCCTGTTTTGTACTTTGCTCCTTAGGAATTTGTCTATACATAAAGAGGCAATAGCAAAAAACAAACAGTAGTCAGCTTCAAAACCAACATCATCAGCCCTACGTAACAGCCCAGGCTGCACACAATGCTTACTCTTGTACATGCAGATGGGTTTGGTCCAATCCAAGGCTCATTAGACATGACAGTGACATAGTTACAAATATTAAAATGGGTCCTTTAAACTCCTCCTTAAAAAAACTCCTTAAAATTACTTAATGTTCTCAGCCATTACTAATTGGAATAGATTAACTACCCTTGAAATGTCAGACCTAGATTTTTATTATTTAACTGACAGATGATCAGTGTAAGAGTTCTGAAAGAAACTGGAATTATCAAAACCCTACCATGCACTGATCTAAATAAACATACAGGTTACANAAAAAACCCCCAAAACACAAAAAAACCCCATGCATTGGTGCATTTATTATTCATCATTTAATAACTTTGATCTTCTGCCTGTTTTGTAGATCAGAACATGCTGAACATAAAAGACTTCATGTAAGCACAAACAGCTGAATATTATACCACAACTTTAACTTAGTAGTTCATACCTTATGACACGTGCAAACTTTCTCAAAGCGTTAAAACCCCTGTTTCTTCTTAAGCTCTCAAGAAAGAGAAAACCACTCTAAGCACAGACATTCTGATGCCACATTCCCTCCCTCCCCCAAAAATGATAAATTACTCTAACTTACCAGCTCCCAAACATAATGAAACCTGCTAAAGATTTGCATCTTCCTGCCTCAGTGATGCTTGCAAATCCTTGTCTAGTGAAAGACAACATGCATTCCCTCAACCTTTTCTGACCAAACTACTGTGTAATCACATTTTCCTTTGGGTTTGGAGAACTGCTGCAGAAAATGCAACACTCTTTTCCAATGACTCTTGATTTGTGCTTTGAAGACAAGTATGACAGGAGACCTTTCCTGGATCATTTATCAAGCCACACTCTCAGACCCTTCCTCATGAAGGGCATTTAGTGTAACTTTAATGATTTCTCTGACTGAATTCCATTTCATATAGCAGAAAAAGACACAAGAGCATACAGACAAGTGTTAAATATCTTCCTAACTGTAGATAGCAGACTACCAGCTAGAGGGGGAGGGGGGTAAGGCTTTCATATGCTTTACCCATAAAACTTCATTGATAAAGTTGTGGCCAGGAAAAATTTGACTAAATAATCAAAAAAACCCATGTCCCACTTAATTTCAATTACATGGACAAAAGTAAGAAACTGACTAAGCTGGGTCTGATCTTATAGTCTCTGCCATTTTATAACTAAAAAACAGGAGAAAAGCAGTCACAGTATAGTTTATTTTTATCTTGGTGCATGGAAAAGTTTAGTGAACCATGAAAAATAATCAGGGTGGAGAGAAATACATTCATATCTTTCCAGTGTCCTGCCTAAGAGAATCACATGTTCATAAACTCAGTCACTGTATGTGATTCAGAATTTTGTATTCATTAAGCAGGCATGCAACTGATAAATATTTTATTTTAAACATCATTTATTTACTAATTAGGTGTCAGTTATGACTAAAGTACCTTTCACCAAATCAGAACTCAGAAAATTAAGTCAGTAACATGCAAGTTACACTGGAGTGCTGTATCACACATTTCATTCAGATTTGAAAGAAGAAACATCTATGGCTTCTATTCTGACACTCATTTTTCATGGTTGGTTGCTACTGGAAGAGAAACATGTACAACTGAGTTATATAAGTGAAGTACACAGCATGCTTTCATGCTTTTCTTTTTCTCCCTTTTTCTTTAAATGCCCATGAGGTACAGCAAACCATCTGGAAATAGAAAAACAACTTTCATCTCCAGAAATAATACTCATCTGGCATGTCACAGAACACCTAATATGCTTGAGTGTGTTTCAGTGAATTTATTTTCATATGAACATATTAATTCATCACATATACTTGATTCACTTCATAGCTTGTATGTTTTATGTTTCTATACATATAATTTCCCCACTCTCTTACTTTTCAGCAGCAGAACTTTCGATTTACTTTCAACATGAAGATTGCTATCAGGTCATAAAAGCTGTTCAAGCCATTTTACCAGTAAATCTTAGAGACTGTATTTTAACACTGACTATGTATTCCAAATTTTTTTTTTGGGGGGGGGGAGGGCGGGGTTTGGGGTTTGTTTTTTTTTTGGTTTTTTTTGTTTTTTTTCCCCCCACTGCAGAGAAGCAGTATTTTTAAAGTTTTTTATAAAGGAAGTGAATGGGGGAGTATAAGAACCAAAGAAAACACTAAACTGAAAAGTTAGGCCAGAATATACTAAGACACTAAAGAGAAGACACTAATTCTGCAAACCCCCCATTTAGAAAGTTGCTTCCATTCCTTTCCCATCTCATCAGCAAGAGAAGTTTGTCATGCTTAAGCTGAAAGTCCCTCGAGGAAGGGCTTAAAACAACAACAGACACAATAAGTAACAAGGTTTTCAGTCGCAGACAGAATGAGAGAAGGCAAGAGCATCATCGAGCAAAGAAGTCACTTGAAATACGAGCACATTTTGGTTTTGGAGGCAGGAATTAGTTTGCATTATTTCTCAACAGCAGCTCTGGTTCATGTGACTGTGGTAGCATCTGGTTTCCTATCACCTTGTTTACTCAAGATGTTAAAAATTCTCAAATCACTTCCCACTCCAGCTGTTTCCTGAGCAGTTCTGTGGAAGCAGATTTTTATTTTAATGAAAAGGGACTTGAATACAGTTAAAACTATTTGAAGTTCAATACAAATACATTTCCTGTATCATTTCCCTCATTTTAAAACAAAATATTAGCTCTGTCACAAAACCAGAAAGACATAATTCTGTTTACAAACCCAACTGATTTCTAAATTCTCTCTTAATTCAATATGTTACTAAAGCAATGGGTTGCAAACTACTCACGAAACAACTGATGTCTTAAGTATTGACACTGTGACACCACTCTTTTGATAAAAACTTTTCCCTATAAAAATATATTGCAAAAATATCCCAGGATGATCATGACATTTCTAGATTAATTCATAGTATGTGTTGCTCCAGTTTAATATGGAAAAAATAATTTCTTACACTGAAAACAAATTTTAAAAATTGTTTCCTGCATATTTGCTGACTAAATAGACCACAACACTAAAAAAAAAACCAAAAAAACAAAAAACCAAACAACAACAAAACAAAAACCAAAACAAAAACCAAACCAAAAAAAAAACCCAAAAACACATCAGCTCTTTGAAAAAAGAAATCACACTATATCAGTGACCAAGCCCTTCCATGACACTTGCAGTAGCCTCTCTGACAATAGCATAAGTAAACAGGAAGATGATTATATAGAAAAGTGAGATGAACTACTTAATTAGTGCACTTATTCTGCATGCATATATATGCAAACACAGATAGTGGGTGGGTAGGTGTGTGCACATATGCACTTACCTATATATTTCAGAAAAGGAACTGTTCTTTATCCACACAATGAAGGAAAGGCATCATTCTGAAGCATTAGATTGAAACTTCAGTATATTAAATGCACATATACCTCATGGAATATTCAACACAAGAAGCTTCAGAAGTTTCAGTTGCTATAAAACATGGAAGGATTTGGCATTGGAAGATTTGGGAACATATGTCTAAGAGGTAACACAGTGGAAAGCAACAAGACAAGAGAAGAGAGAAGAGTTGCCATCCAGGTCAGATTGATCAGATGACAAATAATGATACAAAGAACAAGATCCAAGGTCTAAGGCAGTTCTAATCCTGATGAGCTGGAAACTAACTTGGTGTGAAGGTTGTGACAAGTAGGAGGAGACAAAAATAGACAATATGGTTTGAGTAAGAAACCAAGCAAATGATTGTGTGAGCTATAAGAGGAATCTCCAATAAAGCACAGTCTAGGCATTATCATCACAAAAATGCAACAGTGGCTGGTATGAACAGGAGACAACAAATACAACTAAAAACACAGAACTTAGGAGGACAACATACAATACAATCTGACTGCCCTGATTATATTTTAGAGACAGTGTTGTCAATTAAAGCAAGGAACAATATAAGTAACCTCATTGTGGTTACCATCTGTACAAGAAACCGAGAACATTTATATTACATACAAATATGGCTTATCAAGTTTCATGAAGCTTAAAAGTTTACCTGTAAAGCAGCCTTTAGCAGCATTTAAAGAAAAAACAAAGAGTGTAAACATCATTTGCAACAGTAGTGCCCATAATTCATGGTAACAAGTTATTATTTCTATGGCCAGTTAAAAGATAATTGCTCATAACTTAAATCCTTCACCAAGCACGACTCTTCTCTAACAGTAATCCCCTTAACTAGTGCCCATTCCTGAAACTAGGCTTAACAAACTCAAATAAATTAGAATTATAATTTCAATGTTAATTCTCAAGTTCTGTCTCTTTCCCATTTCCCCTTTTTTTTCTGCTTCCTTGCCTATTATCTCCTGTTTGCCTCCAAACACAGCACATTAGCACTGCCTTAACCTGCATCCTCACATCTGCACAGTTTCACAGCAATCCTAATGTTTCCCACTAACTCCTGAAGGAATGACAGAATGAACCAACAAAAGCCCCCTTCAGCAATCAAAATGTTACCTTTTCCCATTAGTATTAATATTGGCTCCTACTAAGGCTACCTAAATTATAAGCCCAACTTGTTTCATTTCTTAATTTATTTACTCATCAGATTTCAAATACATTGGGCTTTTTTTTAAAAGCTATGCCACCTGAACAGATACAGAACATATTTGAATGAGAGTAAGAAGTGTAGCATTACCTTTAAACTGATATCTAATCCCTTTCAAAAGTACCTGCAGTATTAGTTCACTACTGGAGAGTTCAGTGGAAATATCTTTAACTTCTAGTATTATACCTGCAAAACCAATACTGATCTAGAGCTTCTGCAACATCCAAACAACAGAAGTCATTCCCTCCAAAATGAATTATCTACATTTTTCCCAACAAGCAAGAAGAAGAATTATTGCACATAAAGATGGTCCCAAAACAGCAATTCAAAGTTAACACTTTCATATTTGTGTACAGTTGAACCCATACATTAGACACCCTTTACAAAAGTTTACTTTTGCTCTTTATATGCAACAGAAGCTGCCACACCACCTCAAAGTGCTGCATTCTTATTTGGCACAGTCCAAAGTGTACAGTTCACAGTATGACTGTAGGGCAGCACACACACCTCTTCTACAAACACACAGCAGGGAATCACAGCAACTTTTACAACTGTATTGAATCCAAAATGTAGCTGGAATCAACAGCTCTACTGAAATGTTAGAAACCTAGCATTCAAATAAATTATACTGTTCTGTTCATGTTTCAGTGAAAACATAATATTTAGTCTTGTAACACAAAACTAATATCTGCAATCTGACCCTGGCACTTACTGATGTGTAAGTCTGTCTGTCTGCACGAAAGATACCATCCCTCACAGTTCTGATGCAGAGAAGCAAACTGCTGGGAAGAGATGCTACAGATACAAAAAGTGTGTGCACTCTGCCTTTTACATTGTCTCAAGTACCTTTTGTTGAATAGTGGAGTGCTTTTGCTCCATATCTCTCTTCTCCTTTGCAGCATCTACAGCCAACTGATCCAGCTGTAAAGAGAAACAGAAAATTGGATCTTTAGATATCATGAGAAATTTGGCTCAGAAAGTTACACAATGCTGACAAAAACAAAAAACACATTATGTCTAGACATCGCATGACTTCTTTTGCATATTATAATCACTTCTTTGTCACAAAGTGTTTACCTTGTATAACCACTGAAGTCTCGTTTAAAGCACTTCTCTGCCATCCTGAATTAACCTCTACAAAGGTGTACATTTCTCGTAATCATGAGGGGAATGTTTCAAGGAACAGCATGGTGCCAAGCATATGCGACGGCACCGCATTGGTGCTCAGCCCCCGAAGAGGATGACTCAGGCTTTAGCTGCTCCTGCTGGCCTATGCAGCAGCACTGGCAGGAGCAGCAAAAACCACCAGAAGCAAATGCTGGGGATTTTTCCCTGCACAAGGCAGGGGAACTGCCTCAACCATGCTTTTGTATGGATAGTTTTGATCAGGTCACTAGCAGTATTTAAGCAAGACTGTTTGAAATCTTAGGTAGAGGCATTAAAACTGTTTCTAGTTTAAGAAATAATATGATTTTGAAAAGAAGAAAGTCTTTCACAGGGAGTATTTATGTTGGCATCCTTACAAAGTCAGTGATAATAAAAAGGACACTGCCTGAAAACTTCCTGCAAGCACATATCTAGCACTACCATATAACTTTTTCCTCTTGAAGCCAGAAGATAAAACAAAAAAGATGAAAAAGCAGGAATTTAAGATATCCTATAGAAGAAAGTAAGTTTAGTTGGGATTTTCTGTGAGTTTTGTTCGGTTGGGAGTTTTTTTGCTTGTGTTTGTTTTTCAGTTGTTCAGTTTTTACAGATCTTCTATTTAAATAAAAAATATCACAGAGGAGCAGATGCTGCCTGAAAGACCAGTTAGCTTGGTACTTATGTGACAGGAATCTGACAAGCTCCTCCTTTATCCAGCCTGCCATAACCCAGCCACAGCATCTCAGTGAGCAGTGATGCAGATGCAATGCTGAGCACAGTGCAGAGCCTGCAGCTTTACATCTGTGGGGCAGACCTGGCTCTCCTCCAGGCCCAGGATGAGAAAACCAGGAATAGTGAGCGCACCAGCTTTCCAGCTGAAGTCAGTCACGTGGCAAAGGGACAGCATGACTAACAGAACCCCTAAGCCACACAAAAATAGGATGGTCTCCACCCACTCTCATAACCACAAGCGACAAGCCCTGCCAACTCTGACCATCTCCCCAGTGTTTTATTTCCCTTGCTTGACATGATATAAATGAGAAAAAAGTGACAGTAACAGGCTCTTACACCCTTCTGCTAGACAGTCTCCAACAATTACAGGGCCATTGGATAGTTGGGACATCTGGATCCAATTCCATGTTCTGTTACTTAACTCTTCTCTCCCTGTCTTCCTCTATGGCTCAAAAGGCCATGCCAAGACTTTCACACCTTACAGGTATGTGTGAACATGAACACACTGAAGTGTCCAGGTGCCACATTTATGTAGCTATAGGACTTAGAAATGACACAAAAGCCTCTAAAACAGAGACTGGGCTGCCATTCTGCTCAAAGAGTGTTTTGCAGCAAGAACCCTTGAGGAGCCCTTTCTTTTGTTATAAAGATGAGAACTCATCCAAGGGCTGTTCAAAACTTTGTAGGAATCCAGTCTCTTGCTAAAAATTCCAATTCAGGAATCTGCACATGGTCCCCAAGAAATGCTTCATTCTACCTTGTTAGATGAAACAGCCACATTCAGAGTAGGGTAATTACCTCTAACTTATCTTATATACAATTTTTTGAGGATATAGTTGTCACAGCATAAGTGCCAAAACAAAGTTTCTGACAGCAGCATATTCCATGAGTTACTTTTTTTTTTTTACTATGAAGACAGCATTGCATCATTCCTGCTTGCAAGCTCAAACCAGAATTGCTTCTTTTTCACTCAGGTGATCAGCACATCAACTGTCTTAAAAGAGACCAACAGCATACAACTATTAAAACCAGCAAATCATACAACTGAACTATCAAAATCCCCATCATTGTACCACTACTGGGTAATTTTAAAAAAATTAGGTTCTTCTAACTACTGCATTTACTGGCAAATGAATTTTTATAAACATAATGCTGTAAGTGGTATTCTGTAGATAAGTCAGACTAAAATGTTTCACTTTTTTGATAGTAATCTCAAGGAAAATCCAAGTAGGTTTTCTTTTTAAGCTAATAGCACATTTCATATGAAAAGTCCCAAATAACATAATTTCCATGAAAAAGCTCATATTACACTTGCATGCCATTAAAGACTCCCCTATAATGATCTGATTCACAGGAGATCCTACTCTGACCTAAAGTATCCAGAAAGCAGAACTGCTCAATCCTATTCCATCATGTAAAACAGTTATTTAGAAAACACAAAGAACTAAACATTATACCTATACTATTCAAGAGCACTTCAATTTTATTTCAGATGCTGTTGCACCCTGTAATTAAGATCATACACTAGATTTACCTGGGAATGAAAACTCACTCACCAACAGAAGGAATCTAACAGTACTGCCACAAAAATCCAACAAATCCCTGTTAAGTCACACACTCTTTGTTAAAGGCAGAAGTTTCAACCAGTACAAACTGCAAAGCCATTAACTGTTAAACTTTCAGCAGTTATTTACAAGTTTGCTTCTGTTATGAAAAATATCCGTTACTGAAATGCCAAGATCTGTCACAAAAGAACAATTGTACAACTTTAGGGTCTTCAGTCTATCCTTACTGCAATTGCAATGCATCTAAAACATTCTCAGCTTCAGATTTTCTAAATTTAACTCCTTCAGTTGCTATGATACCATCACCAAAATGAATGTTACATAGTGCTCCTTACCAGATCAAGCAAAAGTATGACCAGACATTCAAAAATAACCTTGTGTTTTCTTGCTCAAATCATCTCAATGAAATGGAAACTTAGTCTGGCCAACAGCACAAATCACTACAACTCCATGGGTTTTGCTTCCTCTCCCCATCCTCTTTTCCACAGACGTACAGGACACACATTTTGTATTACCAAAACACTCCAGTTCAACAATTACAACCCAAACCAGAAGGATGCGAAAGAATAAAAGGCACAACGAAGTAAGAGTAACATGCATCTGAACCATTCAAGCTCCACTATTACAGCAAACGCTGACATGTTTCTACAAGTAATTAAGGCCAACAGTAACCCAAGTGCGGACTAGTCCTGCAGAAAAACAACTATTTCAGACATTAGATTGTTGCGGGTATTTTCTACAGTTCCCAATTTGCTTCACTGCACAGACACAGAAGCAGGTTGAGGGGCACAGATGACAACAGAGCAGTGGCAAGAATAACCAGTACAGAAAAATATAATTTCCTAGACATTCAGTGACACATCTACTCAAGATGAATGTAAATAAGTGTCTGTTGTCTTTTAATTGCTTTTGTACCTGGACAAAAACTTAGAATTTGGGTTGGCTGCTTTGTGTATCTGGTTGGGAACTAGCAATACAGGGGTTTGTATCAGAACACTTGTTACAAGTCCTCAGATAGAGGCAAATAAAAAGTGTTAAAAGAGTATTTTTAGATCCATTTAACTTGCATTGAAAACAAGTCAAGACACTGCTGAGCCTTCTTCCTGCATCACAGATAGATCTTCATTCAAATCTTGTATGTTCTAATCTGTTTGCATAACCATTTTCACTGTCTCCTGTGTGCAGTTGGTGGTGGGTCCATCTAACCTGTTCATGAGTCCCTCACTGAAAACAGAGAAGTTGTAATTGTCAGTTCTCAAACAACAAAATCAGGCAAGAAGGATTTCATGAAGGAAAATCAGACTTATTAAAATCAGACTTCCATTTAATGGTCTAAATTGCTAGCATCAAAGTTATTTTTGCACACATTAAAGTTTAATTATGCATACTGCATAATTTATACAGTAAATAAAGTATACAAGTAGAAGGAAAACAATCTACTCTTTATTGTTAAATAAATCTATAACATGAGTCATACACAAAAATTACAAAAAATCCCAAAAAATCCAGTGTCCTGAATACCACAGGGTACCTCAAAGACCACTACATAGCTATGTTTAAGTACATAAATTCTAAAGGTAGTGCTAATTTTAGCAAGTGGGCAACTTTCTGTTTGTACCTGGTTTCATTCAAGCCACTTACAGTAGGTTTTTCTGCTTTGCCTTTATCACACTACAGTTCCCCTTCTGTTGAATAAATCGATCATGTACCTGATATACAGACACATGTCAAGCTTTTATCCATCCCACCATATAGCTATGAATTTTTAAAAGAATTTGTTACCTGTGCACCAAGATCTTTCATGTAGGGCTCAAGTTCACCAAACAGGTCATAGCCTTGATGGAAAAAAGCCAGATGTGCATACATAAACGATAACATCTAGAAGAAAAAAGTAAATAGTTATTCTTTTAAAAAACCCTTATCAGATATCATGTAAATACATCTTTTAAGTAATCCACATGAACAAATTTAATATACAATTCCAGGTTTAATTTCTGCTCTTGTGTCCTGACAATTTTACCAGCAATACTCATGGAGCTTCCAATGTTGTAAAATAAATGTGCAAGGTAAAGGCAGCAAAGAACCAAGTCAAAAACATCAGAAATCAGTTGATAGGATTAATCCCATGAGCAAACAAAAGGAATCTACTGAAGGGCAGAAAATTCCTTCTAATTCATGTCACCTTAAATTTTTGTTATCTCCTGTTTAACTGGGACATGTAAGCTAGAGATGGGCTGATTGTCACCAAATTGCCAAATGTACAAATAATATTTTGATGAGTGAAAGGACTAAATCTTTAACATATTGCTTTGTGGTCACATTTTTAATTTCAGATGCATTAAATATTTTCTATGTAGAAAATAAGGTATATCTTACCGATTTTAAGATTTCTGCTCTCCTCTTAGATTGAAGAACATTGATCTAAAAAAAAAAAAAAAAAAAAAGCAAGCAACTTATTTTATTCTATTTGCCATTTTTCCCACAGAAGTAAACTTCAAATCACTTCCAAATAATCATATCAAAGCTTAAAACATTGGAAGAAGATAAGTCAATACCAGACTTCACAGAGTACTTCTAAAAGAAGCAGCATTCTAGTTCTCCCATGATATCAAAGTGATGCAATCTCAAAACGCTTGCAAAGCTTGAATTTCACAGTGATAGTGACAATTTTCTGACATTGGAAGGGACAATACAACATGTGCTAGCTAGAAGTGATACAATACACCTTTCAAGCCACTGAAATCAAGAGACTGAACTCAAGATGTTTCAAACTGCCCTTCTGACAGTGTGAGCTAAGCCAGCCCACCAGCTTCTTAAAGAAGCTGCACACAGCACTGCTGCTGTTTGCTGCCAGGGGAGAGGGAAGGACAGGGGCATGGTTATTTTTTCCCCCCCTCAGATTGACAACATTTAAGTGTCTCAAAAGTGGGATATAGTCCCAGCCCCACAAACAAGATCATAATAGCTTCAATAAGTAACTTTCCATGTATACGTGTGTTCTTAAGCCAGTTGAAGTCACTGACCAATGGTGTTGCCGTAGACCTTGAAGAAATTCACATTATACAGAAAAAATAACTGATTTTTCACATTCACCTAGTCCCTCTTCTTTGTTCCCTAGTATTTAAAGGCTGCCATCCAAAACAACAGATTTTACTTTAAAAGCCCCACTTAGCAGAAACATGCATGATTTTGTAATTTTACACCTCTATGTCAGTTTAAAATTCCAGCAGAAGAAATAAACTTACTGAAGCTATAATCAAAACCAGACTGCACTTTTATACTTAAATGGTCAGTATTTTGGAAAACCTTCTGCAGCAAAAATAATTAAGATTTGTTTGTATAGAACAAACTCTCAACTAGTGGGCAAAAAAATAAAAGGAAAGCAAAGGTTTTGAATTACAGTTTAAGGCCAATCTAGCTACAAGGAGACCATAGTTGTGAAGCCACCTTTTCAAAAGAGCCACCCAAGTAGAATTCCTAAAGCCGGATTCATTTTTGCCCGTGTTAATTACAAGCTGCTGAAATTTTCCCCTGTTACTTTAAATGTATCTTTATCCTAGGAATTGCTCATACTTTGAACATACAAATTCCAGGAGGCACACGACCCACAGTTCAATGCACACACAAATAACTGGCCTGCTACAGTAATGACTGCCAGCTCCCCCCATCCCATTTAGTCCATCACACCACTAGTGAGTACAAATACTCCAGTGGAACATCATTCCCACGACTTTTGAACACCAAAATAACCTTTGTCCTTAGTGTTCAAAGGGCAGGAGTTCAGTGTTGACCACTGACCACCATACCTCTGCATGTGCCTGGGCTGATCAGTTCCACTTCACTTTACAGGCATAATGCGATCTACAGAACAGTTAATAACTAACAACTAACTAAAATAACTGACTGGACTGACACAAATTGAGACAATGTCAAATGTAAAGCCAGCTTAAATGTTAAGGGCTGTTCTGTGTTTGATTATAGGAGAACCTTGGGCCCATTTAGGAGTCCTCAACTTCTTGAACCATCTGAGTTGTAATAATCCTGTTTTGCTGTAGTAGTGGGCAAATTAAAACGCCTGTTTTGTGTTATCAAAAGAAAATTACTGTACTACAGGACTCAAAACAGTGTGACAACGAATATCACTCAAGACCCTATTGGGAGATCTGTACTAGAAAGTCAAAGGGTAGTTAAGTTCTTGACTTCCCATAGGGTGTAATGCCAAACTCTGAGGCATCTAAAGAAGTTGGGTTTGATAAATAAAATCCAGAGCTAACAGCTGAAATTGCAGTAGTAGCCAACATTCTATATTAGAATTACTTGGGTAATTTGTACTTCCTAGGCTAGGTTACAGTTTTTACTTCAAATATATAAGGAACTACAGTATAACCAACTCATGAAACATAGAGGTGAGTACCAGGTAAATACAATCATTTTTTTCAGTACTAATGTTCAACTTGAAAATTAAACTGTGTCATTACAGCAAGGGTATCGAATACCAAAGCACTAAGCAACAAGAATGCACCGAGAAAATGAATGTTCCTTAGATTTTATTTAAAAAAGAAATTATTTGCAGATAAAGTTCTTCCTTTTTCTCTGAATCACCACAGTTTCCAAGAAGCTTACAAAAAGAACTGCTAAAGGAAACATCTCTAACTATATACAACAAATTTTTTTGAAAAATAGCTTTTATTGCTGCACTCACCTGAAGAACATAATCCAGGGCTATGTGTCGAAAACACTTCCGTGTTGCAGTCAAAATATTGGTTGCTTCCTCTACTTCATGTTGCTTATTCCTTTGAACTTGGGCATTTTTCACTAGGGCATTCTCTTTTTCTTCACTCACTTTTTCAAACTGTTTCTTTGCATCTTTAAATTTCCTAATATCTCTAAAGTAAAAGGAAAGATGGGTAACAAACGAATTCCAAAGCATGAAGAAGTACTTAAAGCTACACTAGACAGACCATGCCTGTGACTGCTACAGCTGTTTTCTCTGTTTTCATATTCTGCAATAGATGCCTGGGTCAAACAAACTCATAAATTATGACAGAAACTTCTTGTCTTTCCTCTCTGAGGATAGGACAAAATTGGCATGTAAATAAGTCCATCTTATGCTTACTGGAGAAAAGCTTTGGTCAGTACTTTTCCCCCAGCGCTTAAACAATTACAACATGTAATTAACATCAGTAATTCATACTATTTCAACATTTCTGCAATTGGACCTAAAGCCTCAGTGATCTGGGGTGATAATTGATAAGTTTTACAACACACTTCTCAATTTATGGCTGGCTATTTACAGGAAGGATATTTCTCCAAACCACTCAGATGATTTTAAATTCTATTTTACATACAATTTTCCAATTACAAGTGCAAATTCACTTACTCTTTAACAAAAGTCTGAAGTTGTGTTTTAATTGATCTTTGGATTTGGTCAAACAGAATCTGAAAGAAAAACATTATTATGTAGGTCAGTAACTTAGAGGTATTCATACCTTCTAATTTCAGATACACAAACAGTAATCATGCAGAATTAGATGAGAATTATTATTAAACCAATGTGTCTCTAATATCAAAATACAAATATAAAATATTCTTGAAAAAACAACTTGGAATATTAAGTAACAACTCTTCTGGTTCTTAGACTTTCACAATTTATCAACCATTAAAAGACAAATGAAACCATAGAAAGAATATGCCCTTAACTTCTCAAAAAAACCACATAGGTTGAAATTAATGATGAAAATGTAACAAACATGAGTAATTAATATCATCTACTTTACATAATATGTTTGTAAAAAAACACTCACTTATGGACTGCTAAAAAAAATGGCTGATGCTTCTTTTTAAGATTAAGTGTTCTAACCTGTGTTTTTCAAATTTATCATTTGGGGAGATTGTTGGAAGGCAGGAGGACAGAACATAATCCACTGACTCAAATTGTAATGCTTAAGAAATTTGTTAATTTTTCAAGGCCAAAGCATATCCAAATGTGAGGCAACTTGAAATTTCTCTTATGACCCCAGAAATTCTACCTAGGGAATGAAAACACATATTCCTTCAGCTTCACATCTGCTCTCTGAGTTTTAGGACAAAATGGAACAGGTCAATGGCTACTGGACAAATCCTTTTGTGACTTCTTAATGTGTAGACAATAAATGGTGCCTTAATTTCCACCCCCTCTACACCTCTCATATTGCAATACAGAAATACACAAGGCATGATCACAAAAATAAAGAGGTGAAAAAACACAAGGAAGTAGCAGTTGGCCCAGCTGAACAGAATCTCTTACAAAAGCTGGAGATCTTGAAGTATTAAATAATAATAATAATAAAGAACTCAGTTTCAGGTCAGACAGTGTTTTAAGCGTTCTCAGTCTTAGTTTCTCTTACAAAATTTGGAACTGAGAAGCTATGCAGTGCTAAGTGCTGACAGCAAAACCTTCACCAGCTTGTCTCTCTTTTCTAGAAACACTGAAGGAAGAAAAACATGACTGAGTTTAAGTCACCTATTAGAAGTGGTACTGAATCTTCAATCCAGTCTCTATGTTTGGAGGTTTTCAAGACCAAATGGGATAAAAGCCTAAGCAATCTGTTCCAGCCTCAGATCCGACCACGATTTAGAGCAGAAGTTGAGGCACCTTCCAATCAGAATTGTCCTATATCTACCAGTCAAACACAGAAGATTTTGTGTTTGTACTCCCACTTTCAGAAACCAGAAAAACAGACACCTAGAATAGATAAAAAACTTCTTGACAAGCTAGAAGTCATGCTGGGATACTCCCACTGCTGACATTTAAGCTTGCCAGTGCCTGAGGAATGCACCAATCAAGATCAATAGCAAAAGAGTATAACCAGATGGGAACACAAATGATTAGAGGACTCCCAGAAATATGAGCCTTGCAATTCTGCCTACAGTAATGAAGAGAAAAAATGTGCTAGGCAGAAAAATACATACACATCCTTTCCCCTAAAAGAACAGAAAGAAGAGCCCAGACCACAATCTGACTGGATTTACAGTCTTTCCAACACACTACCTTTCATACTCTCCAAGTGTAAGAAAGCTGCTGTTGGCCCTAAGCTGTCAATGCTACTCCCCCACTGCAGAATCAGCGAGGACGCTGCACTAGGCTGGTTCCTGGCTTTATGTGTAGCAAAGTCTCACATGAAAAGACTGACAGTCATCCAGATCTCAGTGGGAGCATCTCCTACCCCTTTATCTGGGTCAACAACAGACCTGACCCTGAGCCAGGGAGCCCTGCAGGACCACATGTCTGACAAAGCACTACATGAGAACACCGTAATGTGCCTCACTACTGATGTTTGTACCTTTTAGGAAAAGCCACAGTCCTACTCACTATGCCCGAGCACAGCAAGGGCATGGGTGGGGGGAACAAAAGCAGGACAGATCTCAGATTGGTCCTACTTAGATCTGCAAAAAAATTCTCTTTTCATATGCCTTGTTCTTTGCTTTCTGCCTTCAAACTGCCCAAAACGGACCCAAGTTGTTCTGTGTTGAATTTTACTGCAGCAGTGAAGGAAGAAGAATGAACGCATCCCTTTGGCATTCAGGATACAAGACTAAACCCTTCAGGGGAAAACAAACAAATTACTTTTCGAACCAGGAAAAACTCAACCTTCTGATGAACTCTGATAAGATAAAAATCACTATTAAGTCTTAAATCCTAGCATTTTCTACTTTCTCTACCAAACTTGTCTAAATCTGTCGTAGTTCCAAAAGGAAAACTATAAGCAAATCAGAGAGGCTTCATTTTGTGCATTATAAAGGATGGGAGAAAAAAGTATAAATTATGGAAAAAGTAATCATTATTGCAGACAAACAAAGAGATATGCTCTCAGTTTTTAACTGCTACCCATCAGATTGATTTAAAAAGATGAAACTATCCAGTTTTTACTTTCTTAGAGCACCAGATTTTAACAAAGCTTACAAATTCCAAATGAAAAATAAAGACAAAAATCTCCAGAAAAGGGGATATTTATAAATACTTCATAGACAAAACATTAATAAAATACTTAAAAGTATGAAAGGAGAGATACTTAATACCACTTATACCATGACTTTGCAAACACTACCAACAAGAAAAGTTTTTCAGCTAGAAATACTCACGTTGTGATAATTGATCATTTCCTGCAATGTGTCAGAGAACTTTGTCAAATTGTTCTGTAAAGAGAAAAATCCAAGTGGTTTAAGTTAAGTCCTACAAAATGCACAGCACAGAAACATTTCAGAGGTTTACATCTTTTCAGAAAATAACCTGGAAATGCATTTGTCTTATAGCATGACTATTAGACTAAATCCATTACACTATAAGAACAACATGGGCATAATATCATTTTATTACAGCTACAAGCAACAAAAATGTTACTGCTACCTGTATTTAAAGTACCAAACTGAAGCAAAGCAGAAAATATTCAAATTAACTAAACTCTATGGGAAGTTTGCATAATCTGACACACTAGTTCAAAATGTTTAATATTGCACTACTTAATATTTTTCACATTTAGTACTCTTACTCAAAAAACCTGGTTAATGTGTTGTAAACCCCAGTAATACATATTTTCTGGAACCCCTGCTATTGCAGGTTAAAGCTGAAACTAAACACCACAGACACTTGCAGAGCACCACAGCCAAAAACTCACTTTTAAAGACATCTCAAAGTAAAAGGAGCAAAACAGCATAAACTTCAACTACTTCTCTTGCCAACTGTTACCTTTTGCCCTTTTAAAGTTATGTTTCTGTTCCTTCATTTTCACCTCCTAAGGAAATTACCTCAACCAATGTGTCTTTACAGGAATATTGTGCAAGGTCTCGAATTCCATTCATGAACTGCTTGTTGGCTGTACAAAATGCTTTCCCAGTATCAATCATTGCAATACAAAGCTTCACCAGCTAAAATGGGGGGGAAAAAAAGAGAAAGTGAAAGGTGGTTATTTTTTTGGTTTTTCACCATCATGTAAACATGAAGACACTGAGCGTAGTTAAGGCTACAAAATACAGATTTTAAAAGTTAAATTCTAAATTTACAGAGCTCCAGATTCTATGAAAAGCTTTCCACTGCACAGTGACAGCTATAAAAAGTACTGCTCCAGGTCAACTGATACACCATTAGGAAGGTTACCTCTCTTTATAAATTTTTAAATTTTGTTTTTTGTTTTATTGTTAACCGACATCTTGCACATGTTTCAAGAGAGATGTATAGGGGCAAAAAGCACAGCAACTAAAACATAACAGATTAGAACTCAGGCTTATAATAAGGGTTATTTGTTTCCAAGGAAAAAAACAAACAAACAAACAAAGAAGAAATCCACACTGGTTGTTTCATCTTGAGCTACTCAGAATACAGACACAGGAAAGCCAAAGGGTCCATGCACAAAGCACAGCTGAAGAGAGATTGATACATCTCAGAAGGTGAAATCAATCATGTTTTCACTCATACAACAGACAAGTCTCTGATGGGTTTCCAACCCTACCACTCACTGCTTCAGGGAGCACCTTAGTCCTTATGGAACTGCATGGTTTGATAGGAAGGTCCTCAGTACCTTCTCATGGATGTTTTCCTACTTTTTGAGACATTCATGCACTGGGCCATTAATGAAAGAATGAAAGGTTAGTGCAACTGCTGAGATGTTCTCTTGAGAAAAGGCATATTATAATTGAATACAAATTCAAATTTCAGAAACTGAAAATAAAATCAGAAGATGGATCGTGTACCTCTGAAAGACTTCATAAGAATGTAAGATTTTTACAAAAAGCAACGTAGAAGTACTTGATCCTATGCTGGGGCAAAGAAACCACTCAATGTCCTTCCTGCCCTATTTACCCAAGTAACACTTATGTTGACTCAGATCCTCTTAGGAAAAGTGGAAAGCTAAGCATGTTCTCTCACATTCTGATGAATAACCAAGTTGCTTGAACAAGGGACGGAAAAATCACTACCAACATGAAACATTTCCCCTCACTTTTTCTTACGGTTCCCAAGCCTGAACTCAGTGTCCTTTCTTCCAGAGAGAAGAAAACTGCAGAAAATGTAACTCAAAGTCACAATTGTGGAACAATAAAACCAAGTTTAGTATGAATAACTGGGCAGAAAAAGTTACCAACCAAGCCTAGACAAATCATTACCCTCAGGCCACAGTTAACCCGGCTCACAAAAGAAGGTTGGCTTCCAACTTTAATGTTGTAGTATGAGGCCCTGAATAACATTCCTTAAAGAATTTGAAAATTCTTGTCACCAAAAATGATCCTTTTAGACTGGTGGAAAAGTCAAACTTCCTAAATAGATTTTTCAGATCCTTAAATATTTGCATGGCTTGATCTACCAAAACAAATTCATCATCCCCACACTAAGAGGGTGTATTACCCCCCATCAGGTTCACCAAGATTCACACCAGATTAAAATTAAGTATCTTGAATCTATTTTGAAAGAGCAAATGGTTAGACTATTAACTACAAAAACTACAAATACTATTACAAGAAGTAAACAAGAAGTCTTCAGGCTTAACACTACACTTGACACTGACTGTCTCTAGCTTTCTGCAGCCCACTCAGTTGCAGGAATAAAAGTTTGTATTCAAAAAGCAGCTAAAGAAGTGAACAAATGACATCTGCCTGCCATGTGAAAACAGACACAAAACAATTTTAAATGTTTAGCATAAAATGCAAAGGAAAGATTTTATACAGATAAAAACCAAAACCAAGCCACTTTCAAAATACTAGTGAAGAATGAACAAAGGCCTCCAAAGGTGAGGAAAGCAATAAATGGATTTTAAGGTGCTGAAAAGATGGTACATATAATCTTTATACACATGCACAAAGCATGACAATCAGCAGGATGAATTTTACAGTTAGTTCTCCAGACAACAGTGAAGGATATATATACCTGGGCTGCTGTGACTGCACCTCAGACTACCAAACACAGAAAGCATGGACTTCAAAACAAAGAGGATCCAGAGGTCCGCACAGTTGTCCTAAACAGGCTCTGGATATGACGAACAAGCCCGGGCTTTTACCTCACGTGAATCCCGAGTTTGCCTGTGAAAGCTGAAGGAGTTTGCACGGAGCTCCCCCAGTGGGGCTGAGCCAGAGGGGTGTGAGGGTGCTGGGCCAGGCCAGTGCAGGAGCCAAAGCCTCAGCTGGGGCACAGGCAAGTCCACCCTGCCTGTTCCTGCCCCTCCTCCAGCTCGGCTGTCCCCAGCTGTGCCCTCGGCACCCTCTCCTCTGCAAGAGCCAAGTGCTTGGTTGGCCACTGCCACTTCCCAGCTGTGACCTTTAAAACAAAACCTAAGCACACCTTCTGATATTTTTAAGAACAAACACTGCTGAATTAAGAAGCTTACCTTGTCAAGTTTCAGTTCCAGTTCTGTCACATCTCCTTCTACTTCTTCTAAAGCTGCCCTGTAAGCACAAAAAGTGTTTTCCTTTAAAACTTTACACAAAAATACTCTGGGACTGGGGGGAAGGGGCAGGGACATGATCACTTAACTCATTTACTGCCATCACCGTTTCACTCAAATTTCCACTAAACCCAGCATATATTTTAGAGAACTACAAGAATTGCAGAAAATTTGATGGTAAAAAGGAGAAAAACAACATCACTGATAAAACATAGTTTACTGATAAAGATTTGAAATAAAATTTTATTAATCCTAGTACCTGTCACATGGAAATAGGTTTCCTCTACTCTTGTATAGCCAATAGTCTGTATGTCTGAAGGAAATGACAAAGGAAAGAAACTAAAAGACTGAGTGAAATTTCTTGAGTAACTCCTTTGGTGACTCTTATGACCCAAACCTGTAGTTATTTCATCAATGACCCTGCAAGGAGATTAGGAAAAAAAGCAGCATTTGCCATGTGTCAGCTGACTTGCAGAATTTACCTCTAGTCTAAACTGGTTGACTCTTCCCGATCAGTCAAATTTTTCTTGCCAGTCAAAGCTGCTTTCATGGGGCACTGCTAAAGAACAAGTTTTCGGCTTGAGAGCTGGCATTTCATTTGACACTGCCTTCCTTATTGCTATCTGAGAGAATCAAAGACTGAGGATGGGGGACACTTTGTTCAGGGTCCATCAGCATTGCTGCTTCATCAGGCTATAGCCTTGAGACTCTGAATGTACTGATTTCTGGCAACAAATGCCTTTGTGCCATCACAGGGTGCCCATTCTTTCAGTCATTCCAGCATAACTGTTCATGGAGCCACACTGTTTACCAGTAGTAGCCTGCCTTGGGGAGAAAAAAAAAGACAATAGGAAGTGTTCTGTAATGCTTTTTGGAAAATTGGATCACAGAGTTCACATTTCAGTTCTACAAAAAAATCTCAGCTCTTCCTGGAAAAAGTTATACAGGCAGGGAAGTACAATTTGGAGCAGGAATTTCTTAAGCCAACCTCACGACTCAGGAGAGACTATGCAGAACCACAGCTTTCCTGTCTCTTGCTAATTCCATCCTAGTTCACATGAGTACAAGCCAAGAACAAAACAAACAAAAAAAAAGACAGGGTCAGGTTCCAAACTAAGGAAAAACAGTTTTTTTACAAGATTAGTTCTGAAAAACACTGCCAATTGCCTGCAGATCTCAAATACTGAGCATGACATTCCCGACTTCTTGCAGATTTTACTGCACATAGTTGCATTCCAGTTTTTGTATCCAAATCCATTCCCACAGTTACATCCTAGGTTTTATATCTAAGCACATTCCTGCAGTTACACTTTGGCTTTTTCCTCTTCTCTAGCTTCAGACCATGAAGGATTTCAGGCAACATCCATTTCTCTTTTACTTTCTCTATTTTCTTCTAGAAGTGATTAATTTCCATTTAAGTCTCTGGATAATCTTGTTTCAGAAAGCATTAAGGAAAAAAAGACCAAAACCAACAAACTAAAGGAAGGAAAAGTATCTTAGTATTTAGACTGTAATTTTGTATTTGTTTGTTTATAATCAGAGTGCAACAATTTTTTATTTGTTTCTCTGTCATTAACATAAAAGCATGATTAAGTAGTTTGTTTACAGAACTGCAGCAAGATCTGATAGGAATATTATTTTTTTAAGGGTCTTCAACTAAAATGTTTAACAAAGAGTTCCAGCTCCACAGGACTTAATAAGCCAGAAGTCTAAGATTCAAGATGAAGAAGAGAGATAAAGGCAGTTAGAACAGGCAGAATGAAGACAAAACATCTGCTCAGTAGTTAAAGCTCTATTCCAAGAGGAACATTTTAAGACTGAATAAGCTCAACCGAAGCAATTAACAACAGAACATCAAAAGACTGAAAAGATGAGGGGCAGGTGAAGAAAATAGAAGCATAAAGCAAAGTAAATAGAGATATCATAGGAGAAGGAAGACATACAGCCCCTCTACCACTTGATTCACCGCAGATCATCTTTAAAATGCCACAAGCGTCTGAGGCACCAGGTTGGTTCTCTGGGCTATTTCCCACCACTGCCACATGATGGAGGGACGGCACATCTGGGCCATACAACTCAATATGGATCAAATAGCTCTTGGCTTCCAGTCAAATCCCATGTCACTTCCACATTTTTTTGCACAGAAATTCACTGCCTCCATCATGTTAAAAACTAGTAGAAGTTACTACTGTACAAACATATTGACAGTATTAGCCCAGTGCTGGACTACAAGCACAAGAACAACACAGGATGCCCTCAGTCTGTCAGAATACAGACATACATATCCAGTTATGTACCATCTAAGTCACAAGAATGGTTTTCATACTGGGTTAGCAATACATTGAAGACAACTGATCCGAATTCTCTGCTAATTCTATCCTTGTTTTTCTTAATTTAACACTTTTTGAAGCCACTGAATACAAAGGTGCATTTCTCTCTGAAACACCTGTGTCAGGAACAAAGTTCACAGAAAACTGTCATAATTCTGAGTAAATGTCACGTCCACAGCCAGGACAAGCTCCAGCTATAAACACAGGAAGTGGTGGTGAAACAGCTGAGGACCCAGTGCCAGACCTGACACGTAACAAAACTGTTGCTCCTTACTGAAGTGGGAGCTCAGAGCAAGGTTTGCGTCAGAGCTGTCTCTGCCAGAAGATCCAGCATGAGGAACCAGGATCAAATCAGCCCCAGTGTATGAGTCAAAGTCAAACATCTGTGGCTTCCCAAGATGTTCAAACACTGCATGGCAATGCACAAACCCAGAACAGCTGCTTAAGGGTGGAGGACAACTTTTATAAACGAGCAGTCTCCCATACTCTTCATGCTCTGTAATGAAGACTCTCAGGAATGTGTTTCTTTCCTCTGCTGTGATTCCTCTCCTGCACCACCCCCCAAAACACAGTTTGCTGGATACAGCTTCCTGCACAGCTGCAGTGCAGGAGGAATAGAGGAGATGTTGGAAGAAAACTCAAGACCTGGTTTAGCAACCTTTTTAAATAAGGATGATGTCACCAGTTACCCAGCCTAGCAGACACAAAGGGCAACTGAACTCTGATATCCATCATGGCACTCGCCGTAAGTGACCAGTGAAAGACTTTCTTCCAGGTTAAGGTACTTGGAGAATCCCAGGAAGCAAACAGAATGATGAAGGCTAAACTCTCCTCAAAAAAAGAGAAGCTACTAAGGAAACAACTCAGTCTGGGCTAATCCACCACACCCTGCTGACCACACACCAACATTACCACAACACCAAGCACACTATGGCCACGGACAGGGGCTGCTTGGTGTGTTTGCTCTCACAGAAGAGCAGCAATCACCAGTGCTTCTCAAGTCAGCTCTTCAAACAACATCCAGCTGCCAGCAAGGACACATCCTGCCTCTGTCTTTTCACTCAGCCATTTATCATATTCTAGCTTGCATTTTTAGATTGTGTTTCTGAAAGTGAGGAGGCTGGCATCAGTAGTAATTTTTATAAATCAGGTGCTGACAAATGACAAATTAGAGAAGTCAAAGGTCCTGTAGATAATTAACGGTTAATTATTGTTAATTCTAGAATTAACAAGTCACTATAAAAATATTCATAATAATAAAGTAATAAAGTATTTTCCAATAGTTTGGGTTTGGCTTTTTAAACTCTAATTGAGGAAATTTTCAATTCACCTCTTGAATATACTTTTAGAAGAACAGGAACAAGTACACAAAAATCAACTGCTATTCAGTCTGGAACTTCTGAATATATTCATGTATTTGGACTCATGAAATGGAAATAACTGACTTTCTCCATAGCAATTTCAATAGCATTACTGCTAAGGCCTTGTTCTCAACTCTTGGAAAGACCCAGCTCTCTTACTTGCACATATTCTATGCAGAACAGCTCCTCAATGCATAACTTGGACTTCAGTTCAGATGACATTTCCCTTCAGTCAACATCCACTACACTTTAAAGACAGCTTGAAAAAAAAGGCAAATGTGAAAAAGTGGAAATAGGATGAGATACATAAGAATATGGATGTGATGATTTATAGGAATGTGTCAGAGACTGTCAGGTGATAGATAGCAAAAAGAACAGTAGACATTAATCAGAGGATAGACTATGAGCTGCAAGTATGATGTAAAGGCAAATTAAAATATCAGTTTACCACAGAAGATGTTATAATTGCTCACTTATTTGGCCTGGTCTGTCTGCCTCTCTCTCCCTGCCCCCTCTGCTGAACAGCAGACCTACCCTCCAGCATATCAGCTGCTCATTGTGTACTTCCTTTGATTTCCTGCATCTATAGTGAGATATAAAAAGGTATCTAGAGGCATCTTAAGCTAAACGCTAAGAAGGAATACAGTTGGTACATGTACAATGGCATCAGACAACCACAGACTAAAAAAGAAACATGACCTATTGAGGGACAAAGAAGCCATACACTAAACAATAAGGCCTAATAACTTTGGACAACAGCATGGATAGATAGAAGAGTTTTACAACTTATGAGATGTGTCATAACCATTAATATGGTCTGAAGAAAGAACACTGTTGCAGCCTGTCATAGAGCCCATTGAAGTCCTGGTTTGGCAGTGCAGAGTATTTTCCCTACTGGCACAGAGTCCCTCTATACTGAGGAACAGATGATGAACACTCCCCAACACGCTAAAATTCCTCATTCATGCTAGTAATCCTTATATTATTAATTCTTCAGTCAATGCCACAAAACATTTTATCAATAGTTTGGAAAAACTTCTACATGCCCTACATGAACAACAGGACTTTAATCAGAAATGTGAACCCTCATCCTGAAATTGTAGAAATTTTCAATGACCTTGATGGACTGAAATATGGAAATGCATTTCCTGAACAGAAGATGATCATGCTGATGAATAAGCCAAGTTTTCAGGTCCACAGCAAGCACTATCTGCATTTCAAATTTTCCCAGAGAAACAAGAATCAAGTCCTCAGTATTAGAAGAGCTATTCCCCTACTCCTCCCAAGTTAGACTCCTCCTCTTACAGAATAATCAAATGAAAGAAAACAAGGGTATTACTGAATTCATAGAATCATTAAAGCAAAGGTCTCCTTGTAGGTACCACTTCTTAAGGTTGTTTTCACCTACAAAGTTTAGTTTCTGCTCAATAATTCATATGGTCTTTGATAAAACAAAGAAACAGGACAAAGCCTTTTAAGACTCACCCTTTACTTCATTTGCTCTTTACTGCTTTATTACACATGGCTGAATGTTATAAACAAATCAGTGCTCAAAAAGGAACAAGTTCTATCCATGTATTAATATCCATGGCTGGAAGTAAAACTGATTACCACTAAACTTGCAACAGCACTTCGCATGTCACACACAGTCCATAAGGACTTCCGTGCTCCATTCTAGCCCTAAATTCTCAAGCTTTTTCTCTCATTCCTCTTTTGCAGTGAACTGCCAAAAATGTCTAAGAGTGTTCTTTCCCAAGAAGTTTTGCCTAATACTTTTCTTCTAAGCTTATTTTCATCCCAGGAGAGCCTGAGAGCAATCCTAAGGAGGAAACTAGCAACACACTTCCTCCACAAAGACTCTGAGCAGCAGGATTTTCTTCACCTTTCAACTTCTGTGTTTTGTTCATCATAAGACAGCTGTTAGCAAGATGAGGACAAGATGGGGACACAATGGTGACCATGAAAACTTCACACAAGAACTTGATTACACTGCAAGTTGATAAGAATGCAACACATCACAATACATGCCCTCCACAACTCTGACTACTTACTCCAACATGCAAGGAGGAGTCAAAACCTTTTTATGAGGCCTTACTATCAGATAAGAGAGTAGGACTATCCTATGAAGATGTTACAACAAAAAAAGGGCAGCAGAAAAGCTCGAGAAACTGATGGTACTGTGCACAAACCTCTTGTTGCTGAAAATTGGCAAACATCAAAGAGCTGCTTTAACCTTTTAAATCTCAGCAACTACGCAAAATCCTGAACACAGAAGCAGCAGCTGGAATGAAGGATTTCAATGTTTGAAAACTCAAATATGTAGTAAGGCCAGGAAGTGGAGCCATAAATACAACCAAGTGACCAACTGAAAAAGAAACAAGATAGCACATCTAAAGATTACACCCTATTAGCCTCAAGATCCGGAGTTACTGGCTTGGAGTCATGTCAACTTTGCTTTTACAAACCTGTAACAATAATCATGAGAAGAGTGAAGATATTAATCACAGATTTGAAAAGATAACCCTTTCATATCTCAACTGTGGCAAATGAAGGAAGATATCAGCAGATATCCCCAGAATAGGATTCTGAGGATCAATATGCTCAGAACTGATAGAGTAAGACTTAACCACCTGCATAGAAAACCTTGTGTAAAGTAAAGGCAACTGGAGGTCAGAGTCCTGTGTAATTAAACATAAAGACACCACATAATCTTGTTATGAATCTTGTGTTTCCCTTGATTTCAGAAAAGTAAGGTAATATTTGTCCCTTTCCTTTTGTAATTTCCTTAGTTGCTAACCTATACCTTATCCCCCACATTGAAGACCACTTTTATATCCAAACCACCATAAGCTGGCAAAGTTTTTGTAATGAGAGCTTGCCATGTTCCAGAAGAGCTAAGGACCATTAGCTGTCCACAATTCCAGTTACATGGGATGGACTTTCTTTACCAAAGCCAGAGGAAAGTTTCAGATTGCTATGAAAACTGAGTCTGCAGCAAGTATTTACCCTTTTTGTTCATTTCAGAAGCTGAGGATTTTGGTAATATCCTTTCACAGAAGCAGAAGGTTCTACCTGACAATCGGAGAGGAGGCTGCAGTTTTGTTGTAATAGACAAATTCTGAATCTGTATTCAGCTATTAGATGAATACACATACATCCATCTGAAACTCAGTTATCTTAAGTGAACAGTTTTATTGTTCCCTCATACTGCAAAAAACAGTTGGTTTGCCCTTTATGTCTTTGCACTGAAGGAGCCAGTCACATGAATCCAATCTCAAAACAAGACTGTGCATAAGCACAGGAGAGGTGCTTATGAGAGGGTAGGAGAATACAGAAATACAGCAGTGGTGTTTGCCTCAAATTTACTGTTTTCACATTTGGAAAGGCCATTCTCCTCTCCTCTTCATCCCTCCCAAGTGATAATGGGTGCGCTATTAAAAAAAAACAACAAAAACAAACAACAAAAGAACAAAAAAACCACAGACAACAACAAACAAACAAACAAAAAAACCAACAAAAAAACCCAACCAAAAACTAGCATTTTGAACTTCTTAAGATAAAAACTACAAAATGCATATGGTACACCCACAGCCCTGGAAAAGGTTTAAATGTTCTTTGAGTACATTTAGTATCTTTTCTCCCACTACTTTTAGTCATCAAGAGATTTTAAAGATGCTGGGATTTCATTCATCTATCAAAGCTAATTGCAGGTAAGCTGTTTTTCAACCAAACAGGCTTACATATCTTTCAATTATTACATATTAAAGGTTTTTACTCTCAAATCAACTACAAACATTTTCAAACAAAATTTTGCAAGATTGATACTTACAATATAGTAGATATTTTGCAATAGTAAGCACACAGTGCTTTGTCATTTTTCCTCATTGCCTTTGGAATAAATCAAGCAGGATAGAATAAACCAGCAGGTATGTTCTTCAAAATTAGACACTTGATAAAAGAACATACTCCAGGAAGTTAAATGCCTAATTTTAAAAATCATTCTCTGCAGATTCTTCTGGAGAATAATCCTGTCAAGAGGATATGCACATGTGTGTAGTCCCTTTAACCAGATTCCAATTTCGCAACACACAAATTCAGTCAGAACCTGCATCCTCCATGAAACATCAGTTTCCTCAGTCATCCTAAGCAGTTTTTATTCTCAATGATAACCCTGTCTGGCAAAGCAAATGCAATTGTTCTATTGTTGCAGTGTGCCTTATCTGATCAAATACTGGTATCTACACATAGATACTCCAGTTAGTCATTTAAAGCACCTTTGGAAATGACAGAGTAGAAACACGTGATTTCCAGGCTGCAGTTCACCTTATCCTGACACATATGGCTAAAACAAATCATGAGGCACTTGGGATCAAATCTTAATGAAGATTATTAGTTGTAAGGAGCCTAAGCCTAAGATCTGCCTTAAGAATAGGAATGGTTACACAGCAGATGAGATGAATTCCACTTTTCCTGTTTAAGGAAGCTAAGAAAGAAGGGGCATATGTCAATTATTTACTGAATATTTTATACAGACAGGAACTACAACTTACATGAATGCCACAAGTCTAGGAAAGACAAGATATAACCTACATTTCTGGGTGATCAGTTGAGTCTTTACAGGCTCTTTTGCTAGAGCCAGTTAAAATCAAGGCCCAGTGTTGCTCCACCTACAGCATTTTCCCTCTTCACCTACCCAGTTTTTACTTGGGTTGCTTTAAACCCAAAGTATAGTAACAACAGCAAGTTATATAAAACCAAGGATATTGTAATAACACCACATGTTCTTAACATTGCAGTTGACCACAAGAATCCAGTCAAAAGCCCAGCGTGATCACTTTCACAAAGTACTACAAACAAACAAAACACAAGCTGCACGTTTCTATCTAAACAGTTGGCAACATTCAGACACCCGTGATTGCCCAGTGAGCATCAGTGCCAGCAGCAGGGCAGTCACTGGAGAGGGGAGTGTAGGGAGGCAGCAGGACAGGACCTCCTCATGGACTCACAGCAGCCACCACAGCTGTGCCAAGCAGAGAGTGCCCTGCTCAGCCCACCAGATGGGGACAGAAAAGACTCAGTGCCTCCCTGGGTACAGTCCATAGAGCAGAAAACCAAACCCCATCTTCCAGCATGGATTCCACACCTCTTTTCTGCCAGGCAGAAGGGAAAATGCTCTTGGCCAGAAGTCCAAGTCTAAATGCAACACGCTCTTCCTCTGTATCAAAGGACTGAATTTTATTCAAATTTGCTTCTAGAACATGCCATTTCAAATATTAGTACACTAAAATCTATTATGTGATCTGCAGCATTATGTAAGTTAAATATATTTTTAAAAACAACTATAAGATCACTAATAATTGAAGAATAGGATATTAAAAATGAAAAGAAATGCTGAGTGAGTTCAATATCCAGATGTTCCTACTTAAATTAACATCTGGCACACAGAAAAATGGAAATATGAAATTGTCTTGCATAGAATATTTTTTAAAAAATTTTATCAACAGAATATATTTCACTACATACGGCTTCTCCAATTTCTCTTTTTATTATATCCAGCTTAGAAACTTCAAAATCACATCATGCAAACTCTCACTAGCTTTGCTTTATGTTTATTCATAAAAATCTGTCAGCAGAGGTCTTCCTTTAATGACTGTTACTGAAGGCAGATCACAAATTCATGAAATGAAAAAGGTAGTTTGTGCGTGTGCACCGTCAGACTCTCTGGTCCAAAAGCACAATGCAACTATTTAAATGTCCATTACTATTCACATCTGAACTATAAAAAATATTCAACAGTACTGTGCCTGAATACTGCGGTGTCTTAGAATATCAAACAGAAAGCTCAGAATATCAAAGAGAAAGACTCATGCCACACAAGTAATTTTCCAGCCATCTGACACATCTTCTCTGTTCAAAGCCTCCTCTCATTCAGGAAACACCTGATAGAGCTATCTTGCAACAAATTATTTTCTTAGTCTATCCTTTTGTCTTGTCAGTTTGAAAATGCACACAGGACATCATCCCATCAATTAGATTTCTCCTTCACAAAGACATGGGGCCTTTGCAGTACACCAAAACAACACAGTTGATTTACCCAGGTCCGAGACCTGGCTGCTATTAATATTCACAAAGTAAATGTTACCCATAAAGTAATTATTCTGCCACATACACAAGAAATCCTCTTGAAAAGATTATCAGATAGGCAAAGCAATGTTTTAGTCTACTGGACTGCTTAAAACTGTTTAGTTTATGATCATAATAATACTTCATATTTCTTATGGTCTTCATCATATGAAGGAGTGGCAACAGAACCAGGATTCATAGAGAAGTTTGGAAAACCCCTGCATGTATCAAAATGACATTACAGCCCACACACTAATCTTTCCTCATCCTGCACTTCCACTGCAGACAGCTACTTTAGCTGTTACTTTTGTTACAAATCTGCCACCAGCAAAAAGCAAAGCACCTTAATCATTACCCAAACTCAGAGGAACATGTAGACCCCAAACAAGCAGCACAGAATCTGCTCAACAAGATCACAAATGCATTTACAGAGTTTAAACTTCTATACATGTTCTTAAACTGAATTCTGCACATACAAGTGAGAGGCAAAAAAAAGGTAACTAAATTACTCAGGCCTTATTCTTTTATTTCCTGCCCACATAAACATGACACTTCTGCATTTGCATCTTCTTGAGGTCCTAAACTAATTGATTCAGGCAGCAAGGCTTGCACCAAGGCTGAAATCCAACAAAGGGCTCTTGACTCTGTAAACAATAATTTCAGTGGGAACATTTCTGTAGTCAATAAAAATTGGGTATTTTCCTTTCCTTTTACCTTTTATGAGGCCAGTTTGCTTTGAGAGAGTTTTAGAACTACTTACTCTAGTAAAAACCTACCAATAATGTAAGTCATATTGTTTACTGCACAAAGTGAGAAGAGGAAAACTGATGACTAAATAATGTGGTTCTGAGTACAAGGTTGTCAAGAAACTAAGCCTCAAAAAAAAAAAAAAAAAATATCACAGGATGCTGCTAACATAGCTGAAATCAGCACGTTTGCTATTCAGAGGTCAACAATTTCACAAATATGTACAGGAAAAAATAAAGCCATACAAACTCCACCTAGCGCAAGACAGATTTCTACTTTATAGTTGCCACCTTCCTAGTGAATATTCTCTTTACCAGTCCTACTTTCCTCCCCCACTCCCCCAAACAAAAAAATATAAAACTACCATCTCCATAACTTCAGTTCTTAATGTAATTACATGAGATTGTGCTTAGTCAACATAAATGAAACACTCCAGGATAAAGAACCTAACCTCTCCAAATCTATATTTAAAACCTGAATGACTCTAAGGACTGGTGTAATTACAATTCCATTAGGCACACCTAAATACGATGTCCTTATAATTCTGAAAGTACTCATTAAAGATCAGTTGCACAGGCTTAATTACCATCAGTTCTTCAGCAACTACCCTGATGCTGTGCTGCAGCAATGTCATGACAACTTGCAGATTTTGTTACTACTTCCACTGTAAGCTCCCTTCTCAGTGTGGGGTTTTCTAAACATTCCCAGATAAAAATGAAAAAGGACAAAACCTAAGGAAGTTAACATTTTAAGTTCCTATTTGCAATCTGAGATACAGTTAAGATTTTTCAGTTTGCTGTTACTTAATATAAATCATAATCAAACAACAAAGAAATATAATCACCAATTAAAACCCTATACTTTGCAATTCATAATTGTGACAGCCTACTTTTAAAATTATTATTATTTAAAAAATGTGGGGTCACTAACCAAATGAAGATGACCTGACTTCAGGACACATTTCTCTAATCTCCATTAGGAAGGATGTATTTCCGAAGGACCTGCAACAAAATTTTCTAATTCTTGAATGATTTCCCTCAAAGAAAGTACTCTAACACTGCACACTATGTTCAAACACATCTCCCTTTCTTTAGGTCAATCATTTTCTTAATGTACATTTGAAAGCCATAGCTACAGATTTAAAAATCATCAGCTAGAGCTTCAGTAGAACAGCACAGTCACTGCAATCTCCACAAAAGCAAGGAATTAGAAAACTAGAATCGCTCAGTTTAAGTCCATCAGACTCCCAGCCAGCAGGGACAGGGATGTTGTACACGCGTGACTCCAGCACCCTGCCAAGATGGTCCTCCACGTCACTCACTTTAGCTACCAAAAGTGCAGTTCTACAGTCAAATACTGTGGAAATTATAAACATTAACAACCACATAAATATGAAAAATGTTAAACACAAACTTACAAGCAATGTTTGGCAGCTTTCCCTTTTGACTTACTGTATCTTTTTTTTTCTTTCTATTCTTATGCAATACTTTCCACCCTGCCCTGCTAAGTTACAAACTTGCTCCTCAGTCCCAAACACCAAGGACAGAAAGGCCAGACTAAGCACTTCTTAAGAAATTGGTTCTAAACATTTAGGTAAGCCTGAGCAAAGCCAACAGACTTTGTAAGCAGAGTTCTTGGTCATACACCTCTTCACACTGGAAATGGGGCTGAGCTTGGCCACAGCAGCCTCAGTGATTTCAGCTGAGCCACAGCCACACAGATGAGCTGTGTTATAAACACAGGCTGAACCAGAGGGGCTTGCTGCCACTCAGGGCAGGTTGGGGAGCACCTGCCCTGCAGCTCTTCCCACTGGAACTCAACACCAAAGGGACAACTTTACTGATGTTCCTATTTCTACATTTTCCTCAGAAAGCAATAATCAGACCAAAGTATATGGGTTAGACATTAATGATAATTTCCCTGAGTACTGAACACAACCTATTCCAAATAGATTAAATAAGTCACTTACTTATATGTCTCATATTTTAAGTGACAAAATGTTTCCAGTTACCTGGGAAACAGATGCTTAGTGACCAACCTCTGGTTACACAGTACAAAAGAGGAAAAGAAAAAAAAAAAAAAAAAAAAAGAAAAAAAACCAACCAAAAAAAAAAAAAACCACCCACAAAAACATCATATCCCCAGAAAGCCATAAAGTAGCATGAGTGACCCACTCCGCCTCATCCCCCACATAAGCACGAGGTGCACTTCAGGTGGCCCCACTTAGACGTGAATCCAAATCACAGAAGTAGAAAACCAGCGAACTCCAGGGACATGCCAGTCTTACACTACAGGTCTGCCTACCCAAAACAAGGCTTCAGCTCACTCTAAATGGAAGACTCCTCAGATGAGTCCCTTTGAAGGGAATACACTATAACCACCAGTTTTACTCAGCAACTACCCACTAATACTTTTACTAAGAATGGTAATTGGCAACAGTTTCATTTATATTCTTTCATCGACCTCATTCACCCATCATCTGTTCTGCAGCTGAGGCCTCAAGAAGTGAATAGAGATTTAATTATTAAAAAAAAATTAAACTTCAGCAACAGTGACAGTTAAGGACACAGAAACTACCTCAAAAATACACCTTTTTACTGATGCATTTTTAAAGATTGGATCAGACCAAAGGTTTATGTAGAGAGTTTTACAACTGCACACATCACAAGCATTTTCTATTACTTGTTGTTTAGCTAGACTGTTAACTGCTACTTAAAGCAGATGTTACTTCCACATCGTTTACATTTGCTTCTCCTTTCTAATAATTTAACTGCAGAGTGATTAATGTGGTTACCATACTCATTCAGAGAAAATGTTCTTTAGTTCAAGAAGAAAATGAAACAGCAATGTAAAAGCCTGTTCCATTAAACTCTGAAACTTAAATTGTCATTGTTTAAAGGAGAAAGAATTACTTCACAATGCTATTTGCATATCAAAAACTACTCTAGGAATTCCTGATTATATACACTGAACATGCCAGCACAGCTCAGTTCATATTGCTCAAGGACTGTCCCAAGGTCCCTTCCCAGGCAACTTCTTCATTTGATGAGAAGTCACAACACATTGTAGCAGAACTGCAAACGCATTTCCTTGTTAGATCTTTGGTCTGTCCATATTTTAAGAAAGCTGATCACAACAGAAAAGCATGTCATTTCAGTAAGATGATTTTCAAAGCAGGTTTAGGAAAAAACTATGATTATACATTTGCAAAAGTGTGATGAATTCAGAGCCCTTTTCACTGCTTTGAAAATCAGTTTCTAAATGTCAAGTCCCCAACCCCAAACCGATTTGCTATGTTCAAAATTTACAAATCTAGTGATTTGTAAATAAGCCATTATTGCCTCAGGTTTTATAACTCAAAGATTTCTTTATCATCAACTTGGGGGTAAAGGAAAAGTATGCCTTACTATGAAATAATCCACCATACTCCTGGTGTGAACCTTTTTAGCCATTATTACCTAATCATGTATCAGGAACTCAACAGCTGCAATCCCTTCTCCCCTCATATGCATTTCAAGAAAGGAAACAGTTTTGTTTCTGTGATTTTTGGGGCCCAGTTAAATCTCAGAGCCAAAAGAGATCAACATGAAATTCACTAGAAATAGGTAAGCAAGAAAGCCACGTGTCTGAAACTGTCTGTAGTAGCATGTTTTAAAAGATTGAAGTAGTTCCCTATGAAAATAGGGATTTGGTGACTCAGAAACTCTGATTCACCCACATCCTCCCAGATCTCTCCACAACCATAGGAAAGGAGCCTGTGACATTTCTATACACCATATGCCTCCCAACAGGTTTATTTAACTGCTCCAACAGGTACACTGATGGGAAGGAGGGAGGTTACACCCTCCTGTTCAGCAAGGTCAGGAGAAAGCTGCAGCTCTGCTTTGCTACACGGAACACAGCACAAGAAGGTGCTTTATGTCCACCCTGCAAGAGCATAGGGCTTTGTCATGACCTTGCTCTACATCAGTGTCTTTGCCATCCCTCAATAAAACCACTGCAGTAACCTTCATTCAGAAGGTTTCTAGTGTTTGGGTAATTCACATGAATGCTAAAAATGACCAAACGCTTAACAGCAAATATTAATGATTAATAATGAGAAATATAAACATTATTTCAGAAATACCACAGGACTTTTGCTTCATGATTTTAGCCACTTCCTATCAGTTAAAGCTTGGAAGGATGTTCTGCCAGCACCAAATGATGACACCATAAAGTTTTCTGCAATTTCTTCAAGTGTAGTAGCATCAGAGACTAGGAGAAAGACCATGTAGTAGTACAGGACCCTGACCAGGGGTTTTTCCCAGTTTCTTTCCTTGAAGGAAAGGAATCAAGAAGACCAAAAAGAGGATGCTACAAAGTGAGTTCAAACGAAATAGTACATCTTACCTTGAATAAACAGCAGCACAATTCTGCTCACAAATTTTAGTCACAATTCCTTGTTTTCTACTTAATACTTTAGCAGGTAGCAGCAATTTTAAAAGTGCAATTAATGGTATAGGTCTGTGGTTAAATTAAGTCAAGCTACAACTACATTGTCACCAAACAGGATGGGCCACCATTAAATACAGTTGCGTCTGAAAGTACACACATTAGCAAGCACATCCAACTCAGGGCAAAGTTTTGTGGAGCAGCTGAGCTCCCTCTTGCCCTGGGGGAGGTCTCACTCTCCACTGTCTTCCTCTAGTTTTGCTTCTGGCAGTGAAGTTTCCTCTCCCTCCTACCCATAAGCTTTCACACCCCTTGCAATGCTGACTTAATGCACTAACCTGGCAGAGAACCATCCAGTCTCTTCTGCCAGGGCACCCAGCTCACTGAAGAATCCAACAATACATGTCACAGTCACCAAAAAACCCATGGCAGAAGCAGCCAACAGCCAGCTGGCAGCAGAGACAGGAGCAAAGGAAGGAAGAACAGGAACTCCAACTTCTGCCAAGGGTAAGCCATTCAACCCTTCTTCTCCAACTTCCTCCACATCCCTGAACCAAGCTGATACAAAAAGGAGGCCTGAACACAGAGTGAGAGAGCAGATGAAGAGCAGGAGAACCTCCCTCAAGAATCAGAGCTCATCTAGCTTGTGTCAACCACAGAGCCACAGGCACTCCAAACATGGGCTCAGCATGGGGCAGGAGGGGCACAGCAGTGACACATCACGTCTCGGAGCTGCCTGTGTTTCCACCAACTAGCAGGGTGACACCAGCCACAGAAAATGGGCGTATGTAGGCACAGATGGGCCACACATCTCACAGAAAGGCACAATTATGTTGAGTAGATACAATATTATAAAATATATAGAAAGAGGGGATAAAAACATAGGGAAAGATAAAGGGGGAAAGTTGCCCGACATAAGCAGAAGTAACCCTACAGCAATGACACACAACTGGGAAAAACAAAAGAGCCCATGCCTGGGTCTGACAACAGGAAGTACAAGTACACGAGCGTGTTTGGTACCGGCACCCCAAGAGCGGGGGCACCCCAAGAGCGGGGGCACCCCAAGAGCGGGGGCACCCCAAGAGCGGGGGCACCCCAAGAGCGGGGGCACCCCAAGAGCGGGGGCACTCCGAGCAGGGACCGCAGGAGACAGCAGGGACCGAGTGGCGAGCACAGTTCTGGAGCGCAGGGGATGGCCCGGCCCGGTGCGCCTCGCAGGGGGCGACCCCACAGCGCCCGCCGCACGTTGTGCCGGCTCCGCGGGAGCGCCAGCCCCGCACACCGCCCGCCCAGTGCCCCGCACCGCGCACGCTGCCCCTTCTCCTCGCAGCTTCCGCGGCTCCGTCCTCCTCGGAGTCCCCCGCAGCCCGGCAGGGCGCGCCCGGCCCCCCGCCCGCAGCGGCTGCCCACGCCGGGCACCTGTCAGCCGCAGGGCCCGCACGGCCC
>VXAU01003549.1:1848299-1900800 GCA_013399695.1 Formicarius rufipectus | reverse complement strand
GCCCCGCCCCGACTGACGGCCCGGGCCGCCAGCGGGGACCGCCCGCCACAGCGGGGGCGAGGGCCGACCAATCGCACGGCGAGGGGGGCGGGCACAAAGGAACGAGCAACCAATCAGCGCGGCCGCGCCGAGGAGACAGCCAACCGTAGGCCCCGCAGGGATTGCGTCACCAGCGAGGAGCTGAGAGTGACAGTCGCGCTGGCCAATGGGGACGCGGAGGAGCGCGGAGCGGCGGCTGCGGGGGCCCGGAACGGGGCAGAGACACACACTGGGACATGGACAGGGGTAGGGACAGAGGGACGCACACACACGGGCAGCCGGTATCCCTGCTGAGGAACGCCAGTCCCGGGTGCGATTCACTTTTTCATCGTGATAGTAACTGGAGAGTTTTGTTACCCGAGGGAGACTCGAAGTGTCTTTGAAGAAGCAGAAGCCGCGAGTTTCCCTGTCGAAGACCATCAGGTGTCTGGGTTTCGTGCAGAACCTCTGCCCGAGGATGCTTTTTGAAGGGCCGTATCACAGAGCGAACAAGACCATGTCGGTCCTCTCCCAGTCTGCAGTGAAGGGCTGCAGAACACTAGATTTCTGATCTTTTAGGGAATACAGAAAAGATCTTTAAGCAGTCTGTCACAGCTCACTGTTCCCAAGTGTAAAAGTGACAGGTGTGAAACTGAGCACCAGCCACGCTGCTCATCCTCCAAGGCAGTGACAGACGGGCACAACTTACTGTTCAGGTCAGCCTTGGCACAGGCGGAGGCTCCGTCCTGCAGTCCCAGCACGCCGTGCTAGAAGCTGACACACATAGATGATGTTCGCCCGTGGCTCCTCCAGGAGTCTGAGCTGCCGTACCTCCTTCCAGCGAGCCCCCTCATCCCCGGCAGCCTTCGCACCCTCCACCGCCGCAGCACATGCACCAGGCTTCACCTCTCTTCATCTCGTTCTTTTCTTTTTCTCCCCACGCTCTCGCCCCTGACTTCCTTTCAGTGTCACAAGGAGAAACAGTCAACGTCGAAAGATGGAGGGGAACATAAGACTTCTTTCCTTTTCAAGAGGCTGAATGCCTGCAGTACCCTTACTATTCTTCCCTTGGTTAAAGAGTCCTTTCACAAAAGCAGTGGAACACTTCGGGGTTCAGTCAGTTGTGGTTTAGGGTGTCAGGGTTTTATTCCTTTCCTAAGTCTGGTGAAATGTCACAACCAAACGCCAAGTGACACATGTAACAACTGTGTGGTTTTGGGAGCTGTCCCTCACCAAAACTAGCCAAACTACTACAAGTCACACCCACTGGGAAAAAGTAGCATGTTAAGAAATATTTGCATTGATTTGTGAAATCCACTTTTCAACTGAAGTATGCAACTGAAAGAGCCCAGCTCTTTTTCTGGGAATAGTTTTACTTCCTGATGTTAAGTCATTTTCCAGTAGTCAGTGTAAGTGAGTGATTACTGACCATGAAGAGACAGACCAGTCGTGCTTAAATGCCACAATGCACAAAGAAAAACACCTTGAAAAATGCAACCTTTTCTGTGATGTTGCTGTCTTAAATTCATGTTTCAGATTACCAGATCTACCCTCAGGTCTAGGCAAGTCAACAGACCTGAAAGTGTGTACAAACTGATTAATATAAAACTTAGACTAAAGAGTACTTCCTCACTTGCAGTCATGAGAAAATTGCAATATTGGTTTAAGAATTCATCTATGAACATACCTGCAAAACTTTACAGTAGCTGCTGGTTTCTTCTGAAGAGCTCCAAGAAGGAACACCAATAGATTAGTATTATTGCCATAAGGCAGTAATGAAAACAATGGGTTTATTTACATTGTGACACTTAACACTGGTTTCAAACAGTAATTACATTTGTGAGGTGCCATCACAATTAACACCACAAGAAAGCATATTACAGAAACAAAGAGTTCTGGTAAGATTTACAACTGCAACATGACAGAGTGAGCTGTGGGAAAAATATCTGCAGTTTCCATGAACTGTGTACAACTTGGTGTGAAAGAAACTTGAATAACAGAAAAAAACCTTTATAGACAGAGTTAAGGCTCTTATTTCCAAGTCATCTTCCCATTGGAAGCATATTGAAAATGCCTTCTTTGAACAGGATGCAGCTTGAGGACTTAAACCTGTGCTTCACAATGATGATGCTGTGGAGCTCCCTGTCCACGTTAGTAAGAGCTGTGTGCCCTTTGTTTCCTCGTTACACCACTCTGTACAGTACAATGAGCCTTTACCATACATATCTAAAGATAAAGAAGTTCATGCAAGCTAAGTCCCCATCAATGCAAAAAAAGGCATTTCCTCTCTTGTCCCCATTCAGCAGGGGATATAACTGGTATTTCCCTAGTAGAGAGAAATCACACATCCCTTTGTAAAAAAAAAACTATATAAAGTATTTGTAGCTACCGCAAAGTAAAACGTGCCTGGTTGAGCTTTTAAAATGCATGGAGGCGTACGCCTGGAAAAAAGCAAACCAGCCTTTCAGTTAAAAGCAGTGTCAGGGACATCAGGTTGCACTCCTAGTGAGGAATATGAAGAAGCACCGTGAACAGAATTTTTGCTAGCACTGAGAATGAAGAGAACAAAGCCTTTAATAAAACCCCAAACTAAAACAAGTTTCAAAATGGCATCAAACTAGAACTTAGGGGCTTGGTGGCACAGAAAAAAAAGGAGATTCAGCTCCAAATCATCTGACTGATGAAGGGACCCACTATACATTCTTCATGCATTTATGTACTATACCTCCCTCAAAGCTACATACTCATTACATTCAGGATTTGGAAGCCATTATAGGAAAGGTCTTTATTGGAAGTTAACAAAGTTTGTTTGTTAAACAAAACGCTTTCTAAACCTTGTAGGCTACAAAGAAACCCCACTGAGCATGAAAATGATATTGGACACAGAAAGCAGAGGGTAAGGAGGGCAGGACATTAGCTTGAGTTGCTGCCGGATTCAACCTTAACTGCAGGTACAAAGTACCCAGGTGTATGTATGACAAATTACAAGTAATCTGTTGTATAGCCTGGCAGAACAGATCTGTGTTACCCACACACAGTGGTCACACCTTGAGCAGCTTTGCCGACGCTGCTGGACTCCCTGCAGCACAGCAGGGCCCAGCAGCTGCTTAGTCTGGAGCACAGCTCAGGGCAGGCAGGGCAACACTGAACACCACAGACTGCTATGGAAAGGCTGCAAACTTGGAGCTTTGAAATCCTATTCTTGGGAGCCAAATGTAAAGCTACAGTAAGTGACTGGAGGAGTCAGAAGTATCTAAATGCTTACTCAGCCCTGTCTATTCTGTAGAAGCGACCATGTTTGATACAAGAAGAAATAGCATTCTCCGTGTTTGAGAAATTAGCATCACCACTGGCCTGAATCAAGAGATCAACTTTCTTGTGAACAGATGCTATTAATTCTGATTCAGGACCTTAGATTAAACAACCCACAACTGACTACCCTGTTGCCTACTGAGGAGAGATAGTTGGGAAAGGCACACTACAACACCCAGTTAGCACAACTCACAGGTATCTTTGGCTCTACATCCATTCTAATGAATCATTCCTGTATAAATCGTTCAAAGGACAGCAACCTAACACCTTATTTACTCAGTCTCCCTGGGACTTCATGAAAGCTCACACTTGAGAATGCATATAACTGTAAAATAACTTTCATTCCTTTATTCAAACTTCACGTATACAGTGGAGAAAAAAGACATTTTAAAATAAATCCATATAATTATATGGATTTTTGCAACATATCAAATTCAGATCAAATTTAAGATATACACTGTATTCCATAACCAAGCTAAAGCTTAAGTGTATACTTCAGTCATATAATAAAACCCAGGAACTACTCTGAATACTGGAACATTCACCAGTCAAATTTCACCACGTGGGAAGTTGCTTACAGCAATCAGGAGTGCAGAATCCCTCTTTATGGGGGCTATACAACCACACTGTAAACAAGTATGTGAATTAGGCAGTTTCCCTTCTAGTCTTCCAAACAGCCTTCATTTTATAAAAGCAGTTGCTGTAAGTTGCAATACACATAGAAGATAGAGACCAGTGGTTTTCAGTATGGGGGTTGCCAACCCCAAATGAGTAGATCAACAGCAGTTATCCTTTAATAAAGAACAGCCAGAGCCTAAGCTCAGCACATCTTCACAGTCCTGATGTGGATTTCCTTGTGACTGGTGTTTTTCCTCAGGTGCTAGTAGCACAAGCACTGTTCATGCAACTGGAAATAACCAAATGGTTGAAACAAGAGCCAGAAGAGTGACAGTGGATGTGGTTTAATAGAAAAGCTGGAGAAAATCCCACCTTCTCACGATAAGCCAAAGAGAACTCCACAAAACAGCCAGTCCAGATGGAAGAGATAATGACAGTTAAATGCAAAGATCAAGTTAGCCATTTCCAGTGTAAAAACATTCCCTCCACCAGATGTTAGTATTGCTTGGGTCAGAAACTAACAACTGAATCCAAACACTGCTCTCAAGAAATAACACAGCTCTTGTTCTAAAGACTGGGAGAGTGCAGGTAATAGCATACTGAAATCTAGATTAACAGGTCTACACTTTACAAAAAAGTTGCAGGACTTAAATAATCCCTTTTTAAACTGCCGAACACATCTGATAAACACCTTGCATGTCAATCTGATATATGCTGTACCGTTTGGCTCTTGAATCCCAAACCTTTCCATATGAGACACCACATCTAGAACACTCTCAAATAAATAGTGAAAACCCAAAAGACAGTGAGTGTTTCAAAGGAATAGTAACAGTACATCACTCAAGATAATCAGTATTATACATACAGGGAATGCCATTCTGGTTGAACAGATTATGAAGCAGAATTCTTCATGAAATACTAGGCACAAGAATAAATCAATTAGACAGTGTTTTCTGCCTAATGGACAAGTCTAAAATTAACATTCTTGGCAATACAACATTGTAACTGATATGCTTCTCAACATTTAAGAGCCTTAATTGCAAAAAACATGAAGCGATGTTTATATCTGTGTCTTTGACAAGCAGTTACAGTTCTGGACAGATTTCTTCTATGCTGTGTGCTCTACTTTCCAGCTGGTCACGAGTAACATGTGCTGCATAAGAAACATTACAAAAAACACATATTTCTTTACCACTCATTGAATATTTTCAAAACACATACAAATATCCTCCTGAAATATCTTTGCTTCTCCAAAGGTAATGTTTGCCAACCCATCTTACCAATGTATAAGCTTTTAGTTTGAGAGTGCAAAAACTTCTAAAAGTGTTATTTTACCCTCACGCTCTGAAGAGATGGCCAACACCATTGTTCAGCACACCAAGTGTTGACTGCTCATCACCCTTCGAACTGGGAGGATTTAACCCAGGAGTTAAAAACTAACACAAGAGGTTGTTTGAACACCAGCAAATGTAGCTTCCAGATCAAATTTCAATTCCAAATGAAATACTTGAAATAAAATATCCCAACTTTGTACATGAAGGAGCACAGCCTGTTGTGTTCTCAGGAAGTTGTTAACTCATGGTTTTGAGCCAAAGCACAGCAATAAATCAGGGGAAATGCCTTCTCTTTCGTGCTTTTAATACAAAAAAGCCCACTATAGATATGTGCCTAAAAAATTAGCGGCAGAAGGCAAAGATCAAAGAATACCACATCAAAAGGATAATATTTTTAAAAGTTAAGCTTGTGCATGAATTAGATTTGGTAACGTGCACCTTAACAAGCAAATAGCACAGTTAAGCAGCAGAACTAATTGGTGTGTGCTCCCAGCCTTCTCACTTAAGTCATTTTTAGGGTGATGTTTGCCCTGGTTAAGAAAACAGAAAATATTCTTATCTACCAAAGGCTAAAGGGAACACCCAGTCAGTGACAGCTCAGCTGATGGGCGCTCTCTGAGCAGGGACAGCACAGCTAAATAAAACAGAGAAAGAACAACAGTCTTACTACTTGTCAACTGCACTGCTACAAACACCTTCTAGTTGATACTTTTGTGTAGCAGAAGTAAAGTCTGCACTGAAGTCATCAGAGTTAAATTTACCTACATCAGGAATATTCCCTTCAGTGACTTCAAAGAGAATTTCTAAAAGAAGTTTTTATGGAGAGGAACACAGGTCACTTCTGCTGGCAAAGTCTATTTATGTCATTCACAGAGTCATAAATAGGGAGTAGCCAGAGAAGCTGAAATGTTGAAGCACACAAACATAGAATCACAGAATGGTTTGTGTTGGAAGGAACCTTAAAGGTCACTTAGTTCCAACCCCTGTGCCATGTGCAATCTATTGCAACTTCTACTTTATTTTCCACAAAAAAGCTTGGCTGCTAGAATCCATATGTATGGGATAAGGTACAGCTACTTGAGGCAAGAGAGCAATGACTCATCCACTTGGTAGCCACAATGAAGACAGGCAAAATACACAAAGAGCTCTCACCATCACTGACTGGACTGGCCATCTTCATTTCAATCAGCAAGAAATCTCAGTCTGTAACCAAGAAGCACAACTTGGATTAGCAAACCTGGTGGTGTCTGACAGGAGCCTTCTCAAAAACCTGCCCTAAGTCTTTAGCCCTTTCTTTGAAATGGGAGTGTAGAGATTAGAAGAGTACTGTTAGTTTTACTCAAATACAAAACAGACAGGATTAGAGGGCAGAAAGGAACGTAAGGTAAGAGAAGCACCCTTTACGTGATCTTCATGGACAAAAAAACTTCCATGTGAGGAAGAGGGTTTCAAATTGCCTGAAAAACAACCCAGGAGCCAGTGGAGCCCTAGAGTTACAACAGACCATGAGGAAATGTCTCTTACATCACATCTTTACCTGCAATAACTATCAGTACTACAGAAGTCATGTTATTGCATTGGAATAAAAAGACACTGCATGTCAGCTCCCACTCACATAAACTAACAGGCATAATTGGTGAGTGGTAGCTACATCCTCATGATCTCCATAACTTCCCAAGAGCTCTAGTCAAATGGAAGACTTTATCAAATTGTAGCTACAATACAACACACAGAAAACCCAAGACATTTCCCTTGCAGTTAAAAGCAAGTGTCAGGGTTGTTAGTCAGTTCAAGAGTGAAGCCAAAACAAGCCACTGCAAAACTCAGCTCCTGCACCACCCAATCCCTCCTTTTCTGCTTTATACAAAAGCACTTAAAATACAATTTGAAGTCAAAGAGCTCTTTGAAAGTTATCCAGGTAAATAACCTTTACATGCGCTTAGAGTACTAACAAGGGAATCTCAGGAACACGCATATTAATAGTATTTTGATCTACTTCCACAAAGGAAACAATCAAATTGAGATACTGTTTTAAACAGTCAAGTGTTTAATGTGACCAAAAGCACAAATGAGCAAAACCCCCAAGTAGCAAGTGTTAAAGCTCTCTATTTGAAGTCTTCCATAGCTCTAATTAACATTTATGAATTAGGAAATTCTTCTGGGCTCTCAGAATATAGATGAGAGTGAGAAATAGATGTAATCTCAAAAAAGTTATGCCAGTAGAACTTTGACATTAACACAGCTATGTTGCTGAATATCATCTCAGTGTAGGAATGTCTCAAAACGTGGGCAGTGGCAGAAGTCAGTGAGGTTTATTAACAGCTGTGTCCATATCCCGCTTTGACTAACCCTGCCACAAAGAGTCACTCATGATCAGTCTGAGAATATTCAATTCACCAGCTGCTACAAAAACGAGATGAGTACTGAGCCTCAGAAGAACTGATCAAGAACAGAGACCGAAAGATGTGATAGCTGATATAGAGATTAGGAGATAATAAAACATCAATGTTTAAGCAGAATGATAGAAGAGTGAAGAATTAAGAACTACATCAGGTTAATGAAAAGCATTTCTATATGCTGTGGTGTGGAGGTGAACCAGTTAGTTAATGGGTTGATGAACTGGCAGACAGTTTGTAACCATAAGCCATGAGCAGTCTAAAATTGATAATTACCAGTTGTGGCTCTGAAGCTGGTTATGAGGAAGGTGGAATGGACTTCAACAATAGAGATGGAAAAATGCTGCAAAGGTCTGCCTTCTTTCCACTGGCGAATGCAGCTGGGGAGCGGAGTTGCCTCTGTTTTACATCAGAGTGCAGAGAGATGGCAGCTTCAAGCCATGGAGAAAGGTCATACGGTTGGCTATGGGAGCCCTCCTTTCCCCTGGAGAGTGAAGTTCTAGTAATTAGCCATTATAAGGCATCGGTTAAGTTACTGGATTAAGTCAGTCCAGTAATGGGTCTCAGGCACATACCAAATGACCTTTTCAGAGCAATTGTGAAGGCATTAGTCCCCCTGTAATACATGACGGGACTAAAATGTGCAATCTACAAAACTTAAACACATAACTTTGCAAATCACCTTTTTATTGAGTGGAATTTATATTAATTTTAGATGAGTTCCTAGTTCACATGGTTGTGAAAAGCAAATGTGAACCAAGTTAACCCATGCAGCATCTTCCCAGGTCTGCAGACCATGTTAGTATCTCATAGCTTTGCAACCCACAGATGAATGAGGTTTACAGACTTCACTGCCACCAGTCTCACAACAACAGATTTTTTTTTAATGTAAAAAACTTATTCAAAGTGCTGTTACACACAGAGATGGGGAGTGAACTCCAATTATTCACCAGAACACCACCACAAAAATCCAAGACTTATTATACATTTTACCCTTTTCAGCCAAAGAGAAGCTTAAAGATGAGAGATGTCAGTTTGTCAGTTTCTATAGTTTTATGAGTTTCCTATGAAGAGACAGCCCTGAAGCAGATTCCAGAAACAGCTCCAACCTAAAAGTCCCAGACTTTCTTCCAGTAGCTGCACTAAAAACAAATTTGAGAGTCTTATCCCATACTATAGAAATAAACATTACTGCTCAAGGACAAGTCTGTACTGAGGGCCTAATAGCAGTGTTACATTACAGTGTTCTTCCTCAGGAAGTTAAGATACAGTCCTCTCAACAGAGAAGAAACATTCGTGGTAGTTTCCCATTGCTGGCTATAGGATGGATTGAGAGCAGAATGGGAACTGACCCACAACAAAAAGCTAGGCTCTGCCATGTGGTCATAGCTTTTAGTGCTGGGTACAAGACAGCTTTCCCCTTAAAAAGGATACTGGCAACTTCACTACCCAAGTCAGTTATGTTGGGGGAATAGCAGGAAGCAGAAACGCTTTCTTTTCTGTTGTATCACAACAAGCAAAAGCCTACATGCTACTTATCAACACTGGTGGTTTGTGTTCCATGCTACCAATCTACCTATCAAGACAGCGTGCAGCATTGCTCACAGAGAGTTACATACCCTCTGTACCCTTTCTAAGCATTCTCACATCTGAGTGTATTCACTTCCCAACAGCTGAAAGGGATACCAGTACTTACACATGCTTTTTAATTAATCAGTAGCTCACCATGTACAGTAGCTTCTGTACTCATTGTTTCCACATCTGCAGCATCATGCATCTCTTCATCCTCATCGTCGTCCTCTTCCTCACCATGCAGTTCTTTTGCAATTAGCTGTCTTGCCAGTTTGATGTTTCTTCCTTCGTTGTAGTGCATTTTTCTCTTCATTTCAAACTGTTTCTTTTTCTCTGTGGACAAACAAATGCAAATACTTATTTCTGCCCTTAAAAAAAAAAAAATAAAAAAAAAAATCAACCTAATTCTTCAAAGAGACACTCACTGCTTCCTAGATCAAAATTATTTCTACCTTGAAAACCCACTGATTACATAATGAAGCAAACACTGAATTAAAATTATTTTCTTCAAGCAGTAGTGTTCTTTTAAGATGAGTCTGACTCTCAAAAAGGATAGTAACTGATGGACTGGAATGGCTGAAGCACTTTTAAAAGAATCTGTCTGCAACTAAGAGCAACTCTGAACCAAGAGCAGCATCTGATAACAGCACACAAAATTCCAAAGTTTCACAAGCCTTGTTTCTAAGGAAACTTAAGGACAAACTAAGACATACTGGGGGGACAGAAGATGAACTTCTGCAGATGTGGCTTGGCTCCTGGCTAGCTACCAAAGGTCAATTATGAGAGATATATTTACCACATGTAGAAGAAAATATTTTCCACTTTCCCCATGGCCTGAAGCCTAACTCTGCTCCATATATTAAACATTAGCAGGTCTAGAAGTGAAGCATTACAATGAAAATAAACTTTGTTTATTGGCAGCCCAAGCACTGTGTTATTTTTTCCTCTCTTACTTCAGAATAGCAGGGTTACACGCTTAAAGTTGGCACCAGGAAATTCGAGAAGCAACAGCTAGATAATGCAAGCCTGAAACCTCAGAAGTATTGACTGCTCCCTCAAAACACTCCAGTCCAAGTTAACACAAAACAACATCTCTGTTAAAGGTGCTATTTGCTTTGGAATAACTGTAGATTTCCTAATGGATCCACCTTCCAGTTGCTTTGAAAGCAACAGAAATAGTATCTGTATGTTCGCAAGCAATTAGTAGCATCTTAATTGCAGTGGTATTTGTTGAATTAGGCCTACCTGAAATATGTTCAGAGTAAGAACTATTCCCTCATCCCCAAACCAGAAGAACTCTAGGTTTTTTAGCAGGAATTCCCACACCTGAAGCTTGCATGCAAGGAGGCATCCAGGAACAGCAAATTCCTGTTTATATATAGATCCCAAACCAAACAATCCTGATTAGAAACAAACAGTATATTTGTTCAGACTATTTATCTTCATTTTTAAATCACAGTATTTTTCTGATAGTACTTTTTCCTTCCCAAACATTTCTTACTGAAAATCTGAAACTATTTGTAGGGAAAAAGTCAAAGCAAAACAAAAGAAACAACTTATGCCTACCTCGTTCCTCAGGTGTCAATTCTTCGTCCTCTTCCTCCTCCTCACTGCTTTCCTCTTGCCTTGCTATAACCTTGGGTCCTTTACCTTCAGCTGCAGCTGCCAGCCTACATAAATCACGCAACACGAAATGCTGAAAGGGTAAGTTTTTCACTACTTAAAATACATGACATTTCACACAAACTGCTTTGTTTTTGCCATATTTACATGTAGTAACAACCTGCAACATTACTAGTGGCACCAACAAACACTGAAAACCACTTAATTTGACAATAGCAAAAAATAAACTTCTAGAGAAGCCAGCAACAGCTTTCCATAAAGAAAATGTACTCCAGGAAAGAGAAGATCATCATAACATTTAGCCAATTTTTTATGATAATACTTACTTTTTACTCAGCACATCTGCTTTTAAGGGCTCATTTGCTTCTGAATCACTCACTGGATCCTCATCATCATCTCCTACCATGCTTGGAGGGCAAACAAAAAGTAGCCTTTATTAGTAATCTGCTGCTTAAAGTTTGCTGAGAAAACAGTGAAAACCTTACAACATTCAATTAAAAGACTCCTTTAATACTTTAAAAGCTTTCCAAATCTTTAAATATTGATAGGACAGCATTATATTCTAGTACTGAAAAAAATAAAATCAATACAAGTCAGACTTACTTATTCTATTCAAAGACCAAAGCCTGCTAGACATAAACCTTCTAAAACTGTCTTTGTTCTTTCAGACAGTTCTCCTCAATAGCTACAAGCCTTATTTAGCAGCTTTGTAAATCTGAAAACATTGCATACATCCAGTAGGCCCGCACAGTCACAGACAATCAGTGTTAATAAATATGACATCACTCACAAAGAAAATTTTGCTGTAAAACTACAATGTCACTGGTTGCATTCAGGACAGCAGTTTAGCAAGCATACCTGTGATAAGGAGTACTTGGCTCATCTATTTTCATCAAGCCATAATCTTTGCCTGGGGGGTGGTACGTAGCTATGATGTTCATTTCATCCCACTTCTGCGATTTTTTACTGAAATAAGAAAACAAAGATAAATTTTCTTATATTCTAAAAATGCTTAGTTCTGTTTGACCACAGAAGGAATGTTTAAAACATCTCTAGTACATCATAATTGCAAAGAATATTGTTATGAGAGAGACACGTTCAAAGTATGACTATTAAATACTATTCTATAGATAATTCTGTCATGACAAATTATCAGTGCAACTTAATTTCCTTAACAAACCCCAACAGCCAAATAACCTCAGTGATGAACAAATGTATTCTTATTCATATAATACAGAGACTACTGGTCTTGTTCAATCACTGTCTTGTGAACTGCTGGGTTTTACAGTAAGTTGTAACAAGAGCATTCTTCCTCTTATTACAATCCCCAAGATCTCAAGAGAACCCAATACCTTCCAGCTCACCTCTGCTCAGGGAGCTGCTATGATTATTAGCAAACCTGTTACATAAACAATACCAACGAGCAAATTCCCTCTTGCAGTAAAATAAGTAGCACAGAACAAGCTGGTTATTAATACTGCTTTTGTCATTCTAAATTGGAATCATAAGCGAACTGATTCACTGCTGTAATTAAGCTGAGGGAGTTTCACATTTCACATAGACAGGCACCAGTGATGTTATATTATTTAGAATTTCCTCAGTCAACCAGGAAATGTACCATTTTACAAATATGTGAAGAAACAAAAGCTCACTCACACTGACTGCTCGCTGACAAAATATATAAGCCACAGGGAAAGCAACTGCCTCACAGCCAGAAGAACTATCCCTTCACTGATATAAAAGCCACCAAAAAAAAGTTTAATCAAGTGAAACCACCCTGTTCCACATTTCTGCTAAAGAGGTTATTGGTAGCTTCATATAAGGTCGTCTTTCCCTTAGATTAAGCCAAAAACCTAACTTTAGACTAGTAAAATAATGTCACCATTTAATATTTGTGAATTAACGTATTCCTGTTGCAAATTAGTTAAGAAAGCAAATGTTACAGGACTCCGTGGGTTTTTCAGGAGTTTTTGTTTTGTTTGGGGTTTTTGGCTTTTTGGGTTTTTTGGGGAGGGGAAGGAGGGTGGCAGGTGGCTGGAAGACTTCAACTTAACTACTCTTGTTTAAACACAGACTGATCCAATAACAAATTTGAAAACTATATTCAGTCTCCATTGCACAACTACTCTTGAGCATAATGCTCTCTGTATCAAAAACCACAAAGCAAAATTCCAAGCACAAACTAAAATTTTACATTTACAAGAGCACTGCGTAATACAATGTGGGAGGAAAAAAACTGAAGAGAAAAAAAATAGATGCGGGGGTTGATCCTGAATCCCACATGCCACAGACTTACACTCCAGAAACGAATACAAATTGAGTGATCTTAATCCCCTTAGCATACAGTAACCAATGCCATGCTCTCATGTTTGAGGCTTCAGGTCTATTTAATCATTTTGTGCAGCCTAAGCGGACAACACGTGAGTCCGACCGTGTCTCTGGCAGGGTAGAGAGTCATGAGCTTCATGATGACAAAGCAGGAGCTCTGCTCTAGGAACGCCAGTCATTCAAACCTTTCTATTTAGGAGTCGAAAAATCACCAGCTAAACATCAGCCTAAAGTTCATCTATGACTAACATAAGATGATCACTCAGTTGCAGAGTGACCATTTTTATGAGCCACAGCAGTTGGACAAGGGTACACAGCCCCTGTAAACAGACAGAGCTTAGCTGAGGAGAAAACTGGACAGATGGGAGAAACGCCCAGCACAGGCTTTGTGTTCACTTGCCCAGAGCGCATCAAGGTTTATTGCCTGGGCTCACAACTCAATACCCAACAATAATATTGGCCATCTTGCAACAATCCCTTTACATACTCTGCGTTTGAAATCAGATGGCCTATGGTGAGCGACCAAAGCAGTGACTCACAAATAAAAGACTGAAGAAGTTTTTAGTGGTTTAGTTTTTCACACTCATTTCTTTAAACTCAGGTTCCAACACTAAAAGCTTTGGTCGTGGAACACCTCCCAGAGCACAATTTAAAGTTCAGCTAGTAAAAAAAATAAATCATTAGTGGCAGAGTCAAACATGTCATTTCACCCCTGCATGTAAAAAGCCATCACAGGAAAGTGACTAAGTGCTCTAAAAACCCACACCTCCCTTGTTTGTTTTCAACTTTGCATGATTAGGTATGTCTGCACAACTAACACTGATGACAGAGCTCAGGACCATGACAAGGAACTGCTTCCTGACACCCCTCCAGGTATAAAAACAGGAACTCTCATCTTCTGTAGGAAAATCAGATTTGGAAAAACTCAGAAGTGCTAATTTGTATTTTCTCACATCTTTAAAAATACATTATGATTTCATTTGACACCATACCTTGACAAGCAAGAAGTTTCAGCAGCAGTATGACTCAAGGAACACCTCTCACATCTCACTCCTACCACAGCAGGCTTATTCCTTTTTCACAGGTGCCTGGCATACACACACACACTCACATTGTTCACAGAATACCAGATTCCATCACTCACGAGTTCTTATCAGGGCCTGAAGGCAAAAAATACTGTACACCAGGAACGCCAAGAACATATCTACCATTAAACCACAATCTCAGCTCCTAGGATGCAGTTGCAGTGGTGTTTCAATTTCTCAAGCTTCACTCTTGCATCATATTTTCATTAAGGAAATTTTCCAAGGAACGTTACCATCACTGACAGCAGTGCAAGGTCAAGAATGATGCAAGCTCATGAGAGCTCTACTGAACATGGAGCTTTAAAAGAAGACAGCTGACACAATGAGCTCTTTCATCTGCAGTTATTTTTAAAAGATGTTCAGACCTGAATTTTGATATTAGAAATAAGCAGAGAGGCTGCTGACAGAGGTATAAGAAGAAAAAAGATACACGAATTTATTAAATAGTTTCTAACCTCTAAGGAAAATCACTGGTGTACTACTTAGCATTCTTTTAAAAATAATTATTTTGCTGAAGTCAGAAATAACACTGATATGATGATGCACTGCCAATCAAAACCAGAAACTGTATACAAGCCTGCTTTAAATATACTGTACTGATCTTTCCTGGAAATCTTCTAATGCAGCCTGCCAGCTTTAGCCAATATCCTTTCACTTGCAAGGCAATTTCAGAATTAATCTAATTGACTTTATTGACTCAAACTGGTAAACAAGAAATAGGACTCCTGCCCACTGCTTCCCAAGAAATCACTGTGTGCAATAACCAATATACCATACACTCATCAGTTCATAGTCCAATTCCTGCTCATTCTTCAAGATGGTACAAAAGAAACTGAAAAAAATTACACAGAGGCTACAAAACTCAGCTATACTTGCATATACTACAACATATACTATATGTCTGGTGTGGTACTGAACACCTTGTGCTACATAACAGTAAAACTAAAGAAAAGAAAAAAATCATATTTGCGTAACATATTGCTAGTTACATTCATGTCCTTCAACAACATCGTCTCACTCCTTCAGTTGAAAATTTTCTGTGGAAAGCAGGAGCAGCTAACACAAGCAACACAGCAAACCAAAAACTCATTCTCACCTTGCTGACTTGAGACTACAGTCATGACTTAGTTAGGCAAAGTGGAAAGGAATATAACCATAATAATAATAAAAAAAAAAGCTGCATGTCTGTTTTATTTTATCAGTATTTCTCTCCTTACATTACTGAGCTGGGTCCCAAATAAAGAAAACTGCCAAAAGCCATTTCATAAACGGAGTTCAGGTTAAACCTTGCTCATCATAATGTGATGGAATCTCAGAGCAACGTTAGGAGGCACGTGCTGGGCGCATCAAGAAAAGTGCAAGAATTCTCACTGGTCAGGGACACGTGCTGTCTGGCTAAAGACACCTCCTGCTTAGTTAGACTAACTCAGGATGCTGCAGTTAAACCAAGATTTTCACAACACTCAGACCACAAAACACACGGCTTGTGCACATTCTCAAGCGTGAAGTCTTGACGGAAGAATCTCGCACAACCAAGAACACATCTTATGTTTCAGCCCAGGAGAGGTCTCCTCCCCACGGACACGCTTCTGGCTACCTGAGCTGCCTTTCAGAAGGTTGAGAACAAACCTCCCGTGACAAAGAGTCATTTCCCGACCTGTGAACTATCCTCGCAGGATCCGCCAAGCCCTTTGTGAGCTGCCACACCGGGAGGGAACCGCAGGAGCCACGGCCACAGCTCCCGCCCGGCGAGCCCCGCTGCCCGCGGCTCGGCAGGTGCTCAATGTGCCCGCCCGGCCCCGCCGCACGGAGCCCCCGCTGATCCCGCCCCGGAGCGAGGCCTGGAGGCCCTACGGGGACCCACCGCCACCTCCCGCCGCCGGGGCCTCACCCGTGCTCGTCCTCATCGCAGACCGGGCTGGTCCGCCGCGCCCCGAGGGCCGCGCCCGCCGCCGTCGCCTTGCTGCCGCTCTTCTTCAGGATGCCTTTGATCGGCCCCCGCCCCGCGGCCGCCGGTGCCGAGGGCACCGAAGGCGCCTCCATGGCCGTGCTGCCCGCCCGTCCCGTCCCGTCCTGTCCCGTTCCGCCCGCTCCGCCCCGCCCGCGCCGCCGCCTCAGCCCCGACACACCGCGCCCCCTGGCGGACAGGAGGACCCGCTGTCACCCCGCCCGGCCTGCACTGCGCCTGCGCCGCCGCCCGGGGGCGCCCTGCGCGCGGAGCGGGCACGCGGAGGTGGATGCGGGAATAGCGCGACACGGGGACATACAGTGGGACACACGGACATGGGGACACCGGGACATACACTGGGACATGGGGACATACACAGGGACACATGGACACAGGAACATGGGGACATAGGGACACACACAGGGACACGCAGGAACACACAGGCACACGGGGACACACACAGAGGGACACGCACACGGATGCACACACGGACACATCCAGTGCATCACTTTCTGCCCGCTGCATCTTGTCCCAGTGGTTGGCACCACGGAGGAGAGCCAGGCTCCATCTCCTTGTTCCCCACCGCTTCGGTGCTTGCAGACACTGATGAGGACACACGGGGTCCCGGGGCCGGTGCCCACGCACGGGGCGCACTCCGGGAGCTGCTGCCGCCTCGGGGCTCCGGGCAGTGCGTGGGGTCCCGCACACACACGAGGGTGTTCCACGTGCAGGTGTCCCACGTGTGCGCGGCTGTCCTGGGGACGTTTGGTGGCACAGGGCAGGACAGGCCACAGCTGTGCCGTGGCGTCCCTGAGTCCCCAGCACGGTATGTTTGCCAGAACCACCCGGGTCTGTCACGGTCTCCGTGGCACACTGAGGAAGGCAGTGTGGTGTCCAGAGGGGCTGGGCATCACGACATTGTGCTGCTGAGTGAAACGCTTCTGTTTCTCAGCAGGACCTGCTTATCCCAATTCCCAGCTCGATCCAGAGGCAGTGGCTGCCTCTCCGGTGGGGCTGCAGGGTCCCACCCAGGGTTCAGTGCCAGCACAGCCACCTTGCCATGGGCTGGCAGCACAATGGATGGGGGCTACAGCTGCACCATCTGTGTGAGAAGGAAGGTAGGAACCTGACGTAGCAATGATGAATCTACCCTCAAAATCTGACACACTCAGGAGCCACTTGTGCATCTGTTGGCATCCTGGCGTGTCCGGCACCCTCACGGCCTGCGGATGAAGGTGGAGTGTTTGGTTCTGTGTCACAGGAACTGTGGCATTTGAATTTGAAAATGACTGCACCATAATGACTTATGTAAGACAATTGTTTCTAATCCCTGTCATCTCGGCCTCCTCCAGCTAGCAAAGATTAGTAGCATGCTGGCTCCCTGCTCAGCCCCCTGTAGCCCTCCCAGGACCAGAAAGTATTTTGTGACACACCCACACCAGAGTCCCACCTCAGCAAGCGTAGAATGTTTTCTGCAGATTTACAACATTCTACATCCACATGGTTGTTTCTTCATGCCAATAAAAGCAGCGGGAGATGGGTGTCACTGCCAGCCAAAGCCACAACACAGGTTTGCTGGCATAGCTTGGGTAATGGGAGTCTGCCCACACATCCAACTCCAGAGAGCCAAAAGGGCTCCTGGAGCAAACCATTTTGCTTCAGCCATGGTTGTTATTGCAGTGCATTCCTGCTCTGGCAGTGCCACGGCCTGAGAGGAGGGGCAGACCCCACTTGCCAAGCCCCCCTGCCTGCTTACAAAGGCCATGCGGCTGGGAAGACACAAAAGCCCCGAAGCAGGTATTTTTATTCCATTTTTAATGAGTTGCATGAATGCTATTCAAGCAGAGTGGTCCTAGTGCCTGGTGAACACCTGCCAGGGCAGATGCAGTGCCAGAGGCACTTGGCACTTGGAAGAGCAGTGAGCAGGGTGTCAGGCAGAGCCTGCTGTCTCTCAGTGTTCAGGGTAAAGCCTCTGGAAGAGAGAACAAGGGTGCAGCCCCAGCTCTTTCTGTCTGCATACAAGTACAATCAGTGCTGACCTCTCAGGAGTGCAGGACCAGACTCCTTAGAGGCAAGAGAGGACACATAGAGACACTGGGAATGGAGTGATGCTGAATTTCTGGACATTTTTAGACTTGAAATACAAAGGGCCAGATCTGGTTTCTAGCAAGGAGGTCTGCTGACTTAGCAGCAACAGATGCCTACAGCCCTTCACCAGGAAACTTTCAAGACCCGCATTGTCAATTCCCACACTGCAGGACTGACCCACCACATCCGGATGTTGCTGCTGCTAAGGCAGTGCCCACAGCATAGCTCAGACACTGTGAATTCCTAGCAGGCCCAAAAGCATCAAGACAAAAATAGGAAACAAACCTGGAGCTGTGTGATATGTAAGTTTTCCCCAGGACTAATACTTGGACATCACATCTCATATCTTTTCCCATCCATGTACTGGAGGACTGACAGCAACAGCAGAGGTTCATGTCTGGTTAGAGGGTTTCTTTTCTTCACCCATTAGCACTGACTCAATTGCAAAAGTCAGAGCAAGACAAAAAAAGGGGGAAGAGTAAGAGAGGGAATGACAGCAAGGAACAACAACGAGTTGGCAAACTACAGTTAGCAAAGAGGTTATGAAATTTCTCAGTTACACAGAGAAATTCTAATGGATAATAAAGCAAGCAACAAAGTTCATCACTGGTCTGGTGCTGTGTCACTGCATGCCAGGAGTTACATCTCGGCAGGGCAGTTGTCTTGAGCAGTAGGTATCATTTTCTCAGTGTCGATCTTGTAGGACTGGAGAACACTCTTCAGGTGCTCCACGGTTTCTGGGTGCATTTCAGGAGCTCTTGATAAAATCCAGGCGTAGTCCATGTGGAAGAGCCAGAGGATGTTGGTGCAGGAGTAAACCAGTGAGTAGTTTTCATAGTCGGTGGAGATGACCCAGTAAGGGGCAGCAGGCATGACTGGAAGAGAGAAGGGCACTGTGACTGTGAGGCATGACCAGCTCTGGATGGCTCCGCAGCACTACAGCCACAGCTCCTGGGACTGTTCCCACTTTGGCTGCTACGTAATTGTGGTCTGTACAGGGAGCTATAATTTATAGAAGTCTACCAGGACGCCTTGTCCTGCCCAAACTCCAGAAAGCTACAAAGCCCTGACTAGGAAGGACTTGCTGGAAAGTTAACACTATGACCTGAACAGCTCACCTGGGCTACTGAAAGCCAGCTCAGCTCATACATGCGTGAGGGTTCTTGCTGTAGGGAAGGAGTTAGAGGGCTGGGAGCTGACACTTGTGATCCACTCACCGCCACTCACTGCCACGGTGCCCTGCTTCATGGAGCCAGCTGGAGCCCAGCCATGGGAATCAGCATGGCTCAGCACATCCCAGCTGTGCCAAATTCCCTTCTCCATCAGGCCACTATGCCCAAAGGATCTGTTCTGATGAGGGACAGCTACAGCAGCTTCTAACCACCAGGCAGAAAGTAGAGGTGGGTTCAGCAGGCAGGTGTAAGTGCCCTGGGACTTATTTCTGATGCCAAAGTGCTTTTCTTTGGGGCTTGTACCTGGTGAAGGTGGTTGGAGCTACACATGCTGCAGGTGAAATGGCTGTGGGTGATGCTGTAGCAGCACTGAATTGTCTGGCTGTGCTCGTGAACAATCATGGTAACTCCTTTGCAATTTTCCCTGCTCCACCCGTATCTCCAAATAAGCTCTCTCTGAGAGAGAGCTATGAAACAACCAACAAAAAGGTGTGAGGGAGTAGAGTAAAAAGCGTTTCAAGGGGAGACTGCTGCTTACTTTCCAAAGTGTTGCTGTGGACAGAGGCAAGTGCTATGTAACACAAATAAAATGCACTGCACCTCAGCAGGTCCCTGTCAAGTGTTACAGTGACAAGGGAAGGAAAAAGCAAATAAAACCGTATTATTAATGGATATTTAAAGCCACTTCTAAGCAGAGGCAGTGTGGGCTAGTAGCAGAGAAACAAGCTTATTCCTGGCCCTTGCAGTGGCTGTGGGACTTCTCTGCTGCCTCCCTCCTTCCTGTCCCCATCAGTGAAACGACATGGAGGAACAGTAACAGTGCTGATATTTCCTGCTTTGAGATCAGCTGAAGAGTGCTCCACCACCAAGGGATATCACCAGACCACTGCCTTCTGGTCACAACACCTGTCCTAACCCTTTGCTGCTGCCCCATTGTGCTGCACTGAAGTCACCAGGGCAGCTTCACCCCTTGCTTTGCTATCTCTAGCCCCTGAGTGCACCCCCTCAGTGCCTGCTTCGTGCTGCCCACTGTGGTGCTCAGACCACAGCCCTTGCCAAGGCCACGGGCACCAGGAGACTCCCACCACACACTTACACCAGTTAAAGCGGACGCCCAGCTTGGCTGGCTGCTTTACATCCATGTGCATGATTTCTCCTTCAGCTTCATTGACTTTGCCATTGGAACTAAAGGGAGAATAAGGGTGAGAAATAATCAGGAGGGTGGGAAATTTTTTTCTGGCTTACACTAAACCATCCCTGTCAAGAGGTGGCTGAAACAGGTACTAGTGAACCCCAGCATCCCTGGAGGGACAGCTCACCCCTGAGGATGGGGTCAGCAGCACCCAGGGCACAGCATGTCACCCCAGCACCCCAGGCTTCCTCTCTCCAAGTGCCCCTCCAAGTGGAGTGTCCTTAGCTGCCAGGGTGACAGTGAAGAGAAGAGGGAGAGCAAGACCCCTCCACCTGGGATGGGAGAATCCCGGCACTGATCTTGGATGTGCCAGTGAGCAACAAAACTCCTACTGGTTGTGGAAGGCATGTGTTCACATCTGTTTATTCATCCACATTTTTTTCAGGTCACTGCACATTCCTCCACACACAAATTACCCGTACGTGTGTGGTGAGCCAGGGTTTGTTTGGTTCAGAGCACTGCCCTGCTGGCAGCAAGCCCTACCACTTGGGTTGCCCATCTTATAATGCAGTTTTCCCCATATGCCTCAAGACCTGGATGCTGCCTGCAGGGCAGGAAAGTTTCACTCTTCCCTGTGAAACAGGAACAGCCAAGGAGGCAAAAGCGAATCCTGCCAGCAGCAGAGATCAAGGAGCTGATGCTGTAGGATTGCCCAGTGCACAGCTGACCCAAAGAATCCTGTTTTTTCAGGCTTCTGGTCTGCTATGGTGGTAATAGCAGTGGTCAGATTAATCTCCCAGAGATTAATGCAGGCGCAAATGAATGTCCAGCTGTTTAGCAGGTGCTGCCCGAGCAGTGGAGCTGCTGAGACAGTCCTGGGCAGTCAGTGAGTGGCTTGGATGCTGCTCTGCGCCTGACACAAGGGATGTGTTCCTACGTTGTTGTTATTGTGAACCAGAACAAAGTCCCCTTGCCATGCCAGGAGCGCAGGGGACAGCACTGCATTCGCCACTCGCTCCCTCTCATTCATTGGGCCCCTCCCAGCAGCAGCCCATGACAGCCAGGGCTGGTGATGGAGACGGATGAATTCTGCCTCAGTCTCTGCAAAACTCCAGGAGGGCTCAGGATAATTGTGAACTATCAACTATAACAAAGGGAAAAGCATTCACTTTGCTACTGATTTAAACTGACAATGATCGCTGATCCCCTTACACATCACTTACTACCTGTGCACGGTAAATACTCCAGAAAAAGGCTGACAAATATTTAAGTAAAAATGACCCAGGTGCTTCACCTTCCCCACAATTTTTCATTGGATCCCTTTCCTCTAGAAGAGAGAGGAGCACAAGGCACAAGCATTTCTCAGCATACAGGAGCATTAGGTGGTGGCTGCCATCCCATAACCAGCCCCATGACTCCCTGGGACAGGACCTGGGGCATCCAGCTTCTCAGCCATCACTGGGGATCACAAACCAGTCAGGGGGAAGACCTAGACTGTTTCATACCAGAGTCATCATGTGCTATTGACCTGTCTTCTCACCACTCACTTTGGACAATGAGACAGAGAGCTAGTGAGCCCCAGGGAAGCACTGGCAGGAGCCAGAGACCAACATCTCTGCCATAAACCCAGCATAGCCCCTTATCTCATCAGACATATTGCAACCATGGAGTGCCTACCCCAGACCCTGAAACAGGCAATTTAGAGAAAAATGAACACCCACAGCAGCAAGAGAGGTGCCAGGAATGCCACTGCCGCAGTGACATCATGGCTCGAACGCAAACACTTACAGCATCTCCTTGTTGATCACCTTGAACTTCCCATTCTCCTTCAACGAGTAATTTGCCTGGATGCAGCTTCCTTTCTCAAAAGTTGAGGGCAGCTTCTCTATCTCATACCATTTCCCCAAATACTGACAAAAGAAAGTTTTAAGAGATGCTTTTAGCACGAGCAGGCTGAGGCAGAGCAGGCTGAGGCAGAGCAGCCCAGCTTGTTTGCCAGCACAGTTTTTGCTCCTGTGTGGCACAGGGAGTGTGGGGGCTTAGCAGAGCTAAAGCCCTCACTGGCAGCTCCGACATAAGACATTGAGACTGGACCTGCTGACCCCCCATGCAGCAGTTTGCCATCAGTCCCATGCCCCCCTAGCCTAACCTGCTACCCACTATCAGATTGTTAGAAAGCTTTTCACACCTTGTTGATATCGAAGTCTTCTTGAACTGATGGATCGGGGCATGGTCCCACATGAAACATCTGACCTTTCCCCAGGCTGAGGACACTGAACAGGACTGAGAGTCGCACTGCCCTGCCCAGCATGGCTGCACTGGGATGCAGGCAGGAAATGGACCTGGGGAGAAGGAAAATAGTTGAGCTGGGGCCTCCCTGAAGCATAACTTCGTGTGAAATGCGGCACATAGGATAGGACATGTGCAGCAGGACACATTAGTGGCACAGCAAGTGAGAAAGGATCATGAGAAGAGCACAAAGGCACAGTGCCAGATAAGTCCCCTGCCCAAAACAGCTTTAAGCCCTGCTTAGACTGAGCCCAGCAGCTGCACAGCAGGCCAGGCAATACCTGGTGAGAGCACTTGCACTCATCACCCACAACTGACACCTAGCAAGATGTAGGGATAATAAATGTCTGAGGACACATGCCAGCATCGTCATCTATCCAAAGCTGAGACAAAGGGAAATGCAGAGATGTTTGCTTTAAAATGCTGGAGCACAAGGGACATGCTCCAGAGCCAGTACAGAACTGGGGCTCTGGGACATGAAAGCAGGCAGTGCACACCTGCAGGAACCTGCATGACAGGAGGGACATCCCCACACATGCCAGGGCTGCCTGACACTGCAGGATGGTGGGAGAGACAGTGCACCTGCCTCTGGAGGGGTCTTTGTGTGCCAGGACACTGCACTGCAGGGTGGGGAAGTTGCTAGAGATTCAAATCAGCACAAAATACGACATGAACCGACCCCAAAAAGCACGGTGTGGGGAGGCAAAGGACAGGTTTTCCTGCATAGCAGAAGCAGGAACTGTGCTGCTCATACCCAAGCAGCCCCTGTAGCCAGGATGCTGCCCATGTGCTTTGGGTTCTGCTCGGGGCAGGTTGGCATGTACAGACCCTGCAGCACAGGGCTGCTCTGCTTCCTTGGCCATAAACTCCCCCACAGGAGCAGCAGTAACATTTCCCCCAAGTTTAAAATAAAAGCCCAATCTGTCCCCAGCAGCAGGCATGGACCCTGCTCCAGACACAAACAATTCCCATTTGGAATCTCTCAATTCAGAAGCATACCTTGGTGGATGAGATGGAGGGATGCTCTGTGGAGGACCAGGGCTGCAAGAACAGCTCTGTGGGGAGCTCTCCGCTTTGCTTTATAAGTGTGCTGGGATTATCATTATTCAGCAATGGCACAAGCCACTCCCTGGTCCTCAGCGTGTTTAGGTTTCTTGGCAGGCCAGTCAGCTGCCTTAGATCTGCAGCTGGTACGAAGCTGGAGATGGGCTGCAACTTGGCTGCTCACCCAGGCAAACAAAGGCACCCCACGTGTCTGGGCATTGCCTCGCAGCTGCAGAGCTCTGCCTTTCAGCCTCTCACAAGAGCCTCAGGCTTGGGTGCAAATGGCAGGGGAAGGGGAGAAGTGCCACGGCCTTTGAGAGTGGCTGGAGGCAGCAGCAGCTCCTGTTCTGCTCCCTGTGGACCAGCAGCAGCCATCACTCATTCCCGAGGGGAATGCATCCTGCTCTGCCAGGGGCCACTTGAGCCCTGGAGACCCTTTGGGCTACTGCAATGGCCTCGTCCACACCACAGTCTCTTGCAGGAGTACATGAGGAGGACTAAGCAGTGGAAGGCATCACTGCTTTCTCTGAGGAGCTCTAAGACCTTTCAGAAGTTTTTCTCTAGACTTTCAAATCTCACTACAAGGAAAGATGCCAGTGAGATTAATTTCATGCTGACCTAGCACTTTTTCCAACAGGTGCCCAGCAAATGCCTTTGGACAGCAGAGCAGCCATCTGTGAAGGCAGCCAGCCCCAAGAGTTATGAAAGCATAGTTGAGTAATTGACAGGAAGTTCTCTGTGTTTAATTACATTTTCTTTGAATCTAATCTCTGTGGAGACTTTCTTTCTAAGTGTGTTTTTACACGCTGCACGCCATACCTTACACACACACACACACACACACTCTCGAGCTCCTGGCTGCCCAAATGCCACCCCAAGAACTACAGATGGGAGCTCTGCAGCCATGGTGTGCCCTGAAACATAGTGACAGCTGAGGTGCTTCCTGGACCTCGATGGCTATTCCAGCTGTGAATGGCTCATCCAACACAGACCCAGCAGTGCCAGCTGGGGGTGGGGAGCTTGGGGGAGCACCCAGTCCATGGTCTGCCACAGTGCTTGGCATGGGGCAGGGGAGCATGCAGAGGGCTCTCTGCCTCCATACAGCTCCATTAGTGCTTTGGCAGCCACCTATGTCCCCCTGACGGGGTTGCTCTGGCTGCCCATGTCAAAATCAGGGGTGTCCTGCAGACTCTCTGCAAACCCCACATTCATCTGCACCCCTTGTGATACAATGAGATTAGAAATCAGAAAAACAGTGCAAGCACTGCCCTGCTGCAGTGCACTGCAGAGGTGGGATTGCCCACACGCAGCAGACCAGCAAGAGCAGTTATTCTCCTGAGCTTGGCTGCCCACGTCCTGCAGAGTAATGAGAGAAAAAGCCCCCCAGAATGGCCAGGCTTGGCCACAGCAGAACATTTGCCCTGTGTGCATGAGTACAACCATATGGAGGTGTGTCTGTGTGCATAACCACATCTGCACGTGGAGCATTCTCCCACTGGATGAGGCAAAGGCTCCCTGACTGGTGGCAGTGATTTGCCCTTGGATGGAGAGGTTCTGCTGCAGCAAGAGGGGCTCATGTTCGGGCTGGTACACAGGCACTGCCTAGCACCCAAGGACTGCCCTGCAGGGCTGGCCCTGCCAGAGACATGTCTGGAAGGCTGGGCACTGACACTTTGGCTCTTGGCACCCTGCATCCAGAGTCATACCAGAGCAGCAAGGCATTCACTCAGCCATGATCCACGGAATGTGCTGCAGTAGTGTGCATTCACCCGAGACACGGCCAGGAGGTCGTGAGGAGCCAGGAGCCACCATAAGCTGATACTCCTTGAGCCACCAAGAGTGGAAAGGACAAGTGGGGTGGACTTTGCTATAGCCATCATCTCCCTTGCAGCCAGCATCAACAGCAGTGGAAGCAAACTCATGTCTTGGTAGGACACACAGGGATCCCAGCACACACTCAGAAGCTCAGGGCTGCAGTGGAGCCCGGCTCCTCCAGTGTCTGCAGCCAGCCAAGGGCAGCCCATGGGTGCTGAGACACTGCATGGTTTGAAGCACCGATGATGAGACCTGACAGCCAAGCTTGCTGCCACTGCTGGGACCTGTCTCCACACAAGCACTGGCTGCACCTTCCCCAGGGGCACATTTCTGGGCTCTGCCTGACCACGTGTTGCTCCCGTGTTGGAATGGAGCAGGCTTGGGCTGCTGCAGCTGAGACTCTGCTCAGGGCCACCTCACCAGGCATGTTCAGTGGCCACCCAGGACTCTCCTATCATCACACCTCCAGCACCCACCAGCACCACTCTCCTGCACAGAATAGGGCCCTGCTCCATGTCCTGTCTGTTATTAACCTGCAGCAGGACTTCGCTCTGAGCCCATCCACCTGCACTGCACCCCAGAGCAAGCATTTGGGGAAGAGCACAACCTTATAATTGCACCTATTTGTGGGGTGGGAGCAGTCTCCACCTGGTAAGCAGTTTGTACCCTGGAGCAGAGGAGGGGAGGAACATCAAAGGGCAGGAAGCTTGAGCAGGGGTGGAGGACAGGAAGGAGGAGAGCTGGGGAGAAACCAGGGCAAAAGGGGGGGCCACCAGACATGCTTGGAATGCTTCATGCAAGATTGAAGCCTTCCCCACATTTCTGGGTGATGAGGCAGCTGCAGGGCAGGTGGGCAGGGCATGTGCACAGGACATGGACAGTGAGGCACTGCAGGGGCTGTAGGAGGACAGGGCAGCACTGCCTTCGAGGCACAGGGGTGAGGATGGGGTGGGGAGGCAGGAGTGGGTGCAAAGTGTACATGGGGTGAGGTGGCATGAACCACACAGCATGTCCAGGGGTGGCATGTGAGGCAGCGCTGTGCACGGGGCACATACAGGTGGGCTGTGCTGGCCAGGGTAATCCTATGGGGACCAGGAGCTCTGGGCATACGCTTTACTTGTAGGACACCACCCGTGCCAGTCGTGGTAGCCACAAGCCTGGGACTCTCTGTCTATTCCCACAAGGAAGGTTCATCTCCAGATAGTGCCTTAGCAGCTCAAATCCACAGGGGCTGAAGAACTGCCATGGTCATGACCATTTTGCACTGTTCTGCATGAACAGGTCTTGTGTGCAGGCCTGCTGCCTTTGGAGACCCAGTGCTAGAACCTCTCTGTGGGACCTGCAGTGTTGAGGCATCATATCCTGAGAGTCCCACATGGAGGCAATGTTCTTTGCATGGACAACTCTTCCCAACTCAGGAGATGCCTTCTCTTGCTTCCTTCCTCTGTCTTTTCTCCTGCAAGTTCATTTGTGGTGTTTTTCTTCCTCCTCTGAAAGAAATGGGGCTTTGGGTTGGTCAGACAAGTGTCAACATGAATCTAGAAACAAAAATGGACTTGCAGGAGATAAGACAGAGAAAAGAAAGGCAGGTGGGAATTTTCCTCTGGTTTTAGGAGTGGCAAAAAGTGCTTTGAAAGCTGTTTATGCAAAATGGTGTAAAATTTTAAATTACACTTATGACAGCAAAGGAAGCAAACAGATTCTGGAAGCGTGAACTGGCCCCTGGGATATGGGAATTTGGTCCAATGCAAGTGCATGAAATATATGATTCATCTATATACAATTAGTGAGTAGCTCTCCACCCTGGAAAATAACCAATTATGTATTCAAAACACAAGAAACCAAAGAGAGAGATTAAAGAAGCTGGGAAATCAAAACGGATATTATTTTTTAAGATACAAACCCTATCATGCAGGACCAAAAGTGTTTCTGGCTGGGCTGAGGAAGGCTCCTCAACCTGCTTGGTACTGCTGTCAAGATCTGAGTCCCTGAGGACAGAGGAGCCAGAGGAATATTTATTCTTCAGAAAGCAGAAAACAAACAGACAAAACCAAGTTCTCTAAATACAGAAATACATTGCAGAGCTGGACCAGTGGTAAAACTTTAGCCCAGCAGCATCTCACCCTTGCAGATGTGCTCACCATAAAATCCAGAGTTCCAGCACTGCCTATAATCCTGGCTTTTTGGTATGTTCCAGTGTCTCTCACCAAGGGCAGCCTAGTGCTGCTACATACAGTAAACTCTGTTGATGTGTTTGCTGCTGGGTTCTCACAGCAGATGCCGGGTACTGGCAGGGCAGGTGTTCAGCCACGAGTTGGACTGGCCATGCCAGGTGTCATTCCTGCCCACACTGAGCTGGGAGCTTCATGCTCCTGCCAGTGCTGCAGGAGGGGAGCAGCCACCCGGCACAGGTGTCCCCAAAACCTGAGGGAACCAGGCAGCTCATGTGTCATGCAAGGGTGGAAAAGTGTCCTCACAGAGGGCAGCAAGGAGCACACAGCAGAAGGGGGCAGAATAGGACTTCTCCAGTGGGTGTGGGAGCAGATCCCATGGGCATTTACCGTACTCCCAGGGGCTCTGTCTGTGAATGCCCACTCTGATTTAGATGCCATGGTCCCTGCAGGCCCCTGGCTCTGTGGCTCAGCTCGGCACAGGGTGCTGCTTCCCCCTTGCCCAGGTCCTCTGTGCTCCACTGAGCCCAGACCAAAGAGCACCCCAGCGGTCCTGCTCTGCACCCCCTTCTCAGAGAACAGCTCCCACATTCCCCAGTGGATTCATAATGCTTTTTTCTGGACCAGCAACCTACAGCATACTGAAACATATTTTAAATGCTTTAAAAAATGTCATTAAGCATGCTTAGAGAGCACCTTCTGCAAAGGGATTTTCTGTTCTCCTGGAAGAGACAAAGTGATCTGCTCCCAGCACCACCAGCTCTGCCCAAGAGATCCCCAAATAAGGCTCTTTAAAGCCCTCAGCCCGATTTTCTACAGCTAAGCCATATTTCAGCCCTTAGCTCAGAGATGTGCTAACGCAGTTACACAATTATATTTTCTATGACCTGTATACAACCTACATCTTCCTCATGACACAGATTCATAGTGTGTGGGTAATCACAGCTCCACTCAGAGAAAGAAAGAACAGCCTCTATTGCATTAAGAAATGCCATTAAGGAATCTCCTGCAGATTATGGTGTCCTGCCAGCCCTTTGGAGGGGGCACAGGCTTTCCTGCTGCGGGAGCACTGCAGAGAATCAGCTACCAGGAGTGGAGCAATCACACACAGAGTTCAAGGTGTCCTGACACCCTCAGATAGCCCCACACACAGGCCTCAGGGCTGTTGTATATTTGTTTTATATAAGCACCAGGAAGACCCAAGGGCAGAACTCTGGCCCTGATGAACTTCTCCCCCAGCCAGCACAGCATTTCTATCCCATGTCTCTGAGTTCCCCAATCTCACACCACAGGTCAGAGGAGAATTCTAAGAATCCCCTTTCTCAAAGAGCAAGTCACATCCCTCTGCACAGGCTGCAGAGCACAAAGACACTGCCATATGTGTTTGGCTTTGCCCATGAATAGCTGCATTGACGCTGGGTCCGAGCACACACAGCTTGTGTTGAAACACAGGCCTAAGTGTTTGCTAGATTGGAGTTTACACTGTACAGAAAATAAATAACATAAATTCAGTGGTCAGTGATTTTGATGCATCAGACTTTGATGCAATTTGTAGCTACAGTATGAAATAGCACAGAGATACCATTCAGAGTGAGTTTCATTCAAACAAGTCGGGAGATTTTAGGAATGATTAGTTTAGACAGTACCAAAAATGCTTTTATCCATGCTGCACCCCAGGAATACTAGTCAGGCATGTATTTTAGTGTAAAGAGACCTGGGATGAGAACATATATGAATTATCCAATTATTTTGATTTTTTGTGACAACACATGCTATTTCTCATATTGTTCAACATAATTATTTTTGAGAAATGGACAAGAACAGAAGCTTCTCACACCATGACAGATGTACAGGGGTGTAAGAACTTCCTTGGGATGCAATGGATCAACCTAGGACTGACTATGAGTCTGTAAGTGCATGCATGCAAACAGAGCTGGAAGCTGTATCCTGGCTTGAGCCTGCAGGAGGAAAAGCGTCCTGAGCCAGGAGCTGGATCAGCTGTACCAAGTGCCATGCCTGCTCACACTGAGCTGGGGGCTTCCTGCTCCTCTTAGTGCTGCAGGAGGAGCAGCCACCTGGTACATGTGTCCCCAAAGCCCAAGGGAACCAGGCAGCTCATGTGTGGCTCAGGGATGGAAAAGTGACAGTGGTGCAAAAAGAAGGTCCAGATGTTCTCCTGGGCTACAGAGTTGTAAGGACTCTCTTGTCAATAATGGTGTGTAGGAAAAGAACACAAGCAGGGAGGGGACGAGGTTGAGACTTAGTGTGTGTCAGAGAGTATGTGAGAAAGAGGTGAAGGAAAAGTATTTCCTGTGTGTGCACGTGGTGTGGCAGCAGATCCCAATAAAAGCACCAGCACCATCCCCACACCAGTGCTGGCCCTGGGAAAACTCAGTGTCGGGGTCCTTTGATGGGATGGACTGACCACTGAACCCACCACATGATTGTGTCCTGCACATTCTCTAAGGTACCTCATGACAAGAGTCAAGCCACCACACTATTTCATGAACTTCAAAGATGGCTATTGCTACCTCAAAGCCTTTCCCAAGCCTCCATGCAGGCACATCTCCATTACCAAAGTATTGGAACACTTGATCCCCATCTTCTTTTCTGAAGAGCTGCCAGGATAAGTACCTGCACAGGCACTTGTGCTCTGCTTTCTACAGGAAGAGAAGCTGTATAGACACCTGGTGGATGTCTCCAGAGGGACACAGGCACTGACAACATCTCTCTCTGCAGTAAGAGATGGAGCTATTTGGTCTTATCACGGTGTATTCCCTCTCCCAACAGCTCCCTCCTTAGTTCTGCTTCCTGGAGCAGCAGTTTCCTCTCATTAGAGCTGGAAAGAGAACGTGCTTTGCTGCACTCTGAATGCTTCAACACCTCTGAGCAGGCAAAAACCAGGAAGGAGACATAAGGACAGCCTGCTGATTGATTGCCATAGTAACCCTGGTTAAAGTCCCACCAGGAAAATGCCTTCCTCTACAGCACTTGACCCCACAAGGTGAGTGGTACCACCTGCACCCCGGGAGCACAATTGCTCTGGCAAGGAGGCCCTGGGGTTGTGCAGTAAAGCACAATGTAGAGCTTTTCCCTGAGCTGCAGTTCAAGGTCCCTGGGCAAGGTGCCTGTGGGGTGATGGTTAACTTTGGTGCCCATTTAAAAGCAGCACAATGGTGTTAATGACTGCCCTCAGCCCTGGCACATTCCTCTTTGCAGCTGTAGCAGTTCAGAAGATTTTATAAGCTACTTGTAGCAGCTTTCATGGAGAAGATTGGAGATGCCACATTTATTATTCTGCCACAAAAAGTAGCTCAGCCTGTGGGAAGGGGGATAATACCTGTTCCCGCATCAGTGATGATAACAAAAGGAGTCAAACAGCATGAATTGCATTGCAGTGGTTTTCTGCTTTACAGCATGGGCAGGGTGGTGGTAAGAGAGCTTGGTGCAGCCAGAGTGATTTATTCAAGGCATTTAATGAGAGTCAGTGGCAGTGCCAGGACCAGAAGTGCTGCATCTCAGTCCTAGGAAGGACTCTTTCTATTATACCATTAAAACAGAGCAGCTTTAACCTGGTTTCTCCACTGAATGCCCTTTCTACAATCAAAGCAGCAATTCTCTCTTTCAGTTTTCCTGTTGCTACTTATATTGATGTCTTTACAAACACAGTGAAGGAAGATATGATAGACTTTTAGGTGACCAGAGCTGCTCTGGCTGTGTGCTGGAGCTGGTAACTGGGAAATAACCCAGCTCTTCACATCATCTGCCAGGTGCTGCATGAGAGAGAGCTCTCATACCAGGGGCCATGCTTATGGGGTGGACAACCTCATGTTATGCTGGCTAGGAACAGGCAGGCACAGGGGAAGAAAAAAAAAAAAACAGTTATTTTTTCCAAAAGCCAGAAAGCTTCAGACACTTTCTCCATATTGATTCCTTTGTGCTTGAAGCTGTCTGATGGAGAGGGTTTCTTTGTTGAGGATAATCCGATAACTTTGTGCTTAATCAGAAGATACCATAAAAATGCCTTCCTGACCCTTACCTATGTGATCAAAACACAAATAACTTCTCTGTTAAGGGTGATATTGCACACCCACAGGCAAGGGGGTGGACAGAGACCCCCTCCACCACTGCTCTGTTGGCAAAACGTACTGTGAGGCAAACCATCCTTGAGAAACCAAATTAAACCTGTGGGCAGTGAATTCCTGCATGTTCACTGCATCATGTGTGTGATACCTGCACCTGAACAGTGGCTCAGCTGTGCCCAGAGCTGCCTTCTGCACCTGCAGGCTGATCCAGCCCCACATCCTGCTGAATGCTCTGGAGAGCTTTTCACTGTCAAGACACTACAGGAGAAGTCACTGGATGCTGCAGGAGACCACTTGTGTCTCCTGATAAGCTTCTGTCAGGGCAAAGGTATTATTTCACATCAGTGTTTTGAGGTGAAAACACAGGTCTACTCCCTTCCTAAAAGAGCACCAGGGGAGAGGATGATAGGGTTGTATCAGTAGCATCCCTGTGGCCCTTGAAGCATTGCTGGGAGTGAATTATCTGTATCTGGCTCCAGGCCAGGCCTTGGAGGTGGAGCTGGCTCTCTTACAAATTCTCATGCTATTTGTAGCATCTCTCCAGTCCCTGAGGCTCAGGCTGCTGGTTGAGAAACCTGCTGGTATCGGTTTGGGTTTGTTTCTCAGACATTTCTCAGCATTGTGGTTGCACAAGAAGCTGAAAATTCATGTTTCAAAACCCCAGCGAGAAGCACAGGTGCTGCTGTTGCTATTTGCACAGCACCATCCTGTTCAGGGGGGTCTCTGAGCTAGAAAGACAAAGCCATTCTGGATTTCATAAGTCTTAAAATTTCCAAAAAGCTGAGCAAGCCTCCTGCTAGTGGGTGCGCTGGGTGGCAGTGTTGCAGAGCTGGGTGTTGCCAAGCAGAGGTGCCTGCAGGAGCCCCAAGCCTGTGAAGGTCCCATGTACTGCCCTGGCCACTGGCAGAGGGCTGGGCCACCATCTCTCTGTGCAAGGCAGGACCTCATTGGCCTTTCTCACCTGTTGTGCCTGTTGTAAAGACCTTCAGCACAGCTTCCCAATCTCCTTTGGACATGTTTAACACTGAAGTTTTTCTAACTGATAGTGCTGATGTTTTTCTTTGATTTTTTTTTTTCTCGAGGAAGATGAGGAGCCCTGGGTGAATCACTCTACCTGAGAGACACAGTGACCCCATGGAGGAGACCTTTAGGGCCAGGGAAGACACCACTAGGGAAGAAGAAGTAAGGCCCTGACCTGGGGCAGAGGAGAGCTGTGCTGGGTGATCTTCCATCCTGGTTTCAGAACCATTGCTGTGTGTGAAAACGCTGCCATCACTGGCCTTTTCCCAACAACATTTCTGGCAATGGGCCATTCCTCAGCTGCAGGTTCAAAGCTACATGTGCAAGAAGTGCTACTCAAATTCTAAACTTTCCCCTAACACCTATTGACTCCACCCAAGATATCAAAGCAATAGGTTATACAGCAGACACTGCTCATGTACCACAAGTCAGTCAAAGGCATCTTGTAGCCAGAAATGGGAGTATCCATTAGCATGGGCCCACTAGACAAAGGAGAGCAGCTGCTTTGCTAACACTCCAGCATCCCTTGTGATGTTTTGTTTGTTTTTTAACTAGTGCTCTGTAACCAGACAGGTTACAGGGTCACCACTAGGGAGGGAAGTGGCACACAGAAGTATCCTCATGGTCAACATTATCTAAGAGAAACTGCATCCCACTGATTACAAAAATTTTTCAAAATGCTGGCTCTTTCCCTTCAGTGTGTCAAACACAGTTCCCATGAACAATGCACAGATGGCATTTGGTGCTGCACGTCTCCTGGCCAGCTCCACGGCTGGTTGAGGTCTTCAGCCACATCTGAACAGCAAATCTAGGACATGGGCCAGTCTTGACAGTGGTAAAGACTTGTGAAGCCCAGCATAGATTGCCATCCTCTTTGTAGCTACTTGAAGAGGCAAACACAGGACTGTCAGTGAAGCATCTCCATAGCAACTTGTTGCATCTCACCTCTGTCTGAGATTAACCACTTCCTCTGTAGCTTTTGCCATTCAGAGGAAGCATTTTGTTTATCTTGACTTTTAGAGATAGTCTTTATTCACTTCACCCATAATAAACTCTTTGTGATTGCTGTTAATGGAGGTTCTGTATCGGAATGAAACCAGGAACCACAAGTACCATGAGGTCTGCATCACATACTGGGACTTGCCACTGGATTGGAACTTAAGTTTTGGCCAAGACACAAAGAACCTGAAGTGATCTGGAAAATCCAAACTCACAGTGAAACCCTGGGAAACCTCAGGAAGCCCCTTTCTGCGTTAAGCTGAACCAGAGCAAACATGACATGCAGAGAACCACCTCTTGGTTCCTAGTGCCATTGCAGAGACCCTGCCAATCTGAAAGGGAAACCAGAAACATGTTACAAAGTCTAAAGGGTGCGCCAAATAGCTGAACCATCGCTGCCTTCCAAAGCGTTGTAAGAAACACGCAGAAAAAGGTAGGATACTGCCACAGACTCAGCAGCTGGCCCTTGAAAAAAAAAAAAAGCCACAGGCAGCTTTGGCAGCTTAACTGCTGATGGGATACCACAGTACAATGAGTGTGGACTTCTGGGGGATTTCACTGAACTTCTGTCTTCTCCATCCCCTGGCTTTGAAGGTCACTGTTAAATGGAATTCAGATTTCTTCCTCTGTTACTCAACAGAAAAAAAAAAATCTGTCTTCAGCACCTCCATTAATGCAACTCTATGGTGTGAAACAAAGGTCTGGCTGCCTCAGGGAGCAGATTTCAGAACCAGTTTTTCCACAGGACACTGAATGGCTGCTGGAAGCTCAAGATAGGAAAGGATCTGCTTGGAGGTCCTTGACTTTACTCCTCTCATTCAGTGTTCACATAGTCATCTGTACCATATAGAAATACTTGATACTTGCTCTTCCTGCACCCCCACTCTGCTCCTCTTGCCCCTGGACACCCATCCAGAAAAACTGGATCAGGCACTGATAACCCTCCTGAGCACTCCTCAGGGGCAGCAGAGGGGACTGGGGCTCACATGCTGTGAAATCCTAACGCTGACTCAACCACGAGGTCCTTGCATGGCCTCAGACACTTCTTGGTTTGCCAGTCTCCATCCTGTCTGTGAGAAGAGCTAATCCTTATTACCAAGCAGCTGCAGCACTTGGATTAGTTACACGCAGAGTGCTGAGGCAAAGAATAATGCACAGCACTGCTCTCAACACTGTCCTTGGAGGGAAACCACATAAAATACAAACTGACATGTGTGTGTTTGCAGAGAGGCCTCTCCAGCTGCCTTCTGCTCAGGAAACAGACCATGATGCCCATTTTGTTCCAGGCAGTTCCCACTGAGCCACCACAATCCCACTACCTGCTGAAGAATCGCCACCTCCTTAATTACTTAACCTAACGAAATCCTGCCCTCAGATCCTAAATGGGTGAGAAAACCAATGTAAAAAGGTGCACTGGAGTCAGAGATATATGCTTTACAAATCTCACAGTTTATTTTTCTCTCTTTGCAAATTAGAGCTACTTAACATTGATCACACTTCACAGTGCAGGGGGCAGAAGTGATTACCACTCTGTTTAAACTGCAGTTCAATGGGATCCTTCTGGGTCCCAGATCCCAGGTAATTGCCACATGCTCATGATCTGGAATTAAAAAGAACTGCACAGCAGTATTTCCAGGAGTTGTTACTTGTAATACAAGCTACTTTGACAGGATCTCCAAGGGGAGACTGCTTTCCTCCTCAAGGCATCACAGCATTCATGGCTGCATGCAGACTCCAAGAATTTACAGCCAGTGGCAAAGAAAACGTTTAAGGCACAGTTTCCAAGTCAGAGCTAGCAGAGACAGATGAAGAGAGAACAATCAATAAGCTCTTTTCATAGCCACTTAATCTCACATTAGGCAAAACAGTGAAAGAAAAGCTGGTCCTTAGAGTCAGAGGGTGAGGTTCCAGCCTGGCCAGCAGCACCTGCAGCCTGCTGGCTGCTCCACCAGTGGTCACCATTGGAACAGAGAGAATGGGGAATGAAGCCAGGCAGCCCTAGCACTTGGAAAAAACACTCAAATCCTGGATATGGCAACAGGAGAAACCCTTGGGGATACTGGGCAAAAGTAGCTCATACTAGCTCATACTAGTAGCTTCATATCAGAAGATCTCCGAGAAAATTATTGTGCGACATGGAGATTTCATTGTGCAATATTAAAAACAATAAATGTGTCTCCTAAAGCACCCTCCCAGAGCTCATAGTCAGGCCACACTGTCTGCACAGCACCTCATCACTGTTCAAGAACAGAGGATTAAACCAAAAAATTGATTTGGGAAAGCAAACAGCAGCTCCCTCACCAGCAAGAGGAAGCCTGGATGGGACAGTAACATGAAGGAAGCAGGGGGAAGACTAGACATTGTGTCTACCAGAGATCAGTAGTTTAGGCACCTAAGGTAGCAGTCAGAGGAGCCAAAATGGTTTGCTACATCAGCCTAAACCCTGCCCCACAAGGCTCAGCAGCAGTGGGTGGAGAGAGGTTGCAAGTGCCACCATCCACAGGGCCTGGCTGAGGGGGAGCTCACACCTCACTCAGCATTCCCAGCCGTTTGCTCTGGCACCTCCTGGCCACTGCGCTGGGAGGGAAGAACCCTTCTTTGCAGCTAGGTAATGAGGCTATTTAGAGGCAGTGTTGCTGTTTCCCTGGACAGAGCAGACAGTCACAGCACAGCAGAGCTTCCAAGCAGTATCATGAAAACAATGGAAGGCTGTGACTGACCCATTTTAATCAAATGGAAAAGTCTGCTTTTGTTCCCCATTTTAGTTTCTCCCTTTGAGCCATCTCATAGCAACAGTGTTGCTCTGCGATTAGCAGCTTGTCCTTGTAAGGAAAAGCAAGAGACCATTAATGAGCCAAATTTGTCACTGGAGGAACTGCTGACCCAGTTACCCCAGTCACATATTTGATCCATTATGTTAATCTTCCTCTGCCTCCTCCATATTTAAAAGGATAACACCTTTCAACTTTAACCAGGACAGCAGAAAACACAAACAAGAATTAGGGGCGGGGGGGGGAAAGCCGTGCATCCCACAACACCTGACTTGAAAGTCTAACCCAAAGGGGAAGCACATGCTACAGGGGAGACACATCAGCAAGGAGTGCAGAGGTCAGCTCTAACCTATGTGTGAGTATGAGCCCTGGAAGGATGCCTGAAGGATGGCCATTCACAGGGTGGCTCCAGGAATGTAAAGCCAGTCGGCAATGGCCGTGGGCAGGTGGGTCATGACTTGCAGCCTCACCCACCAGTAGGTCTCCATGGGATTGTAGCGGTTGTTGGGGCACGGGGAGGTGAGCGCATCGGTGATGTCATTCAGGACCAAAGACATGTCCTTCAGGCCACTGTTAACGAAGGACTTCATCATGGCCACGTGGCGACTGAAATACTCCCCCCCGTAGTCCTCCCGCACGGCGTCGCTGGCCCCGCTCCACAGAGCCTCAGCCTGCTGGTCGATGCCCTCTGCCGTCAGGATGCCGGTCGCTGCCACGAAGTTACTGGGCTCGATGAGGATGACACTGACACCCCAGCGGTACATCTCCTGCCTCAGGCAGTCAGAGAAGGCTGCCACCCCGAACTTGGAAACACAATAGCAGGAGCGAGAGGGACTCACCATCCGTCCCAACATGCTCGTGATATTCACCACACGGCCTAGAGAGAAAAGAGCAGGGAATGATGATGGGCTGCAGAAGAAACAGTCAGGACATCCCAGTAAAAGGGTGCTTAGTTGGATGATGCTGATTTCTAATACCTGAATCTTGAAGAGGCATACAAATCCTCATGTCAAGGAGCTGATCTCTCCTGACTCAAGCAAGGCTAAGCCCTGCTCTGACTCCTCCATGGAGGGTGCACATGCCTGCTGTGGTATCAAAATTGCTAAGCATGGAAGTAGTCAGATCTGAGACTGCAAGCCTATGTGTTCTCACATCAGTGTAGAACTCCTTGTCTTGCTAGAGAAGGGTTCAAGGTTCCAGCTAGCAGTGTTACGAGCAGCAAAGCTCACAACTCAGCATGATGTCATACAAGCATTCTGGTTCTTTCTGTAAGCACGACAGCTCAACAGCAGTCGCTCTGCCTAACACAGCTATGTGCTTCTAGACACCAGCTGGATAGCAGAGAATGAGCAGAGCAGCACAGCCTGCTTACCCCGCTGGTCAGCTATGAGAGCCTACAGTGTCCACGCCTGAGACAAACAAGGGGAGATTTGATGTGCTGCTGTCCGTGGGGCACCAAAGAGGAATTGTCCTGACTCCTGCCAGTAGCCCATGGCAGCCCAACTCCAGAGCTCTGGCAGCTTGTGTTAGATCAGGCACTGATCAGGCAGTGGTCACTCCTCAGTGGGTGGCTCTGTCCTTATCAGAGACAAGCTGTGTGCAGCTACAATTTCAGATGCACTTACAAACAAGCCTTTGAAATCCCACCAGCTATTTTTACAGAGAGGATTTTCACAGCTGTGGAGCCCAACAACCTTCTGCAGCTTGAAATTTTAGCTGAGTAACAAGTGGGCAGCTCTGCTGCCTCATTCCAGACCTAAGTGTAACTTAGAGAGACTGTGAGAACCACCTGCTGACCTGATGGGTAAGACACCTTTCGTAGTGAGATGGAGCTGGTTTAGGGGTTGTTTGCTTTCTGGAAATGGTATCTGAGCAATCTTCTCAATATAGCTCCTTTTTGTCCTCACAGAACACACACCTGCGCCAGCATTCCCACACATATTAAATAAAGAAGCTCTTCAGAGTTCTGCTCATACATATTTTTGTAATATAAAATAAAGGGTTTTGATAATATCGTTGTCTTGTAAGATTTCTAAAATGGCTGCTCTTGACTTTCATTTATTCCATCACTACTTAACGTCATCTGAAGAACATGAAGGGAGAAGATTCAGTTATCCAAACACAATCACTCAGTGGACTTTGGATTATCTTGTCTGTGTGATATCTGCCAGCACTACCTAAATGTCCCTGATGTCCTGGATGGTTAAGGTAACACCTAGAGTGTAGGTCCCTGGACTGCTCCAAGAGTGGTGTGTACTACCAAATGCTTACGCTGCATGCCTCAGACACCTTCCTTGGGCTGCACAAGCAATCCTCCAAGCACAGCCTGGATTTTTAGTTACATCTCTTTGCTGTGCTGCAAAAGCTCTAAGCCTTGCCATACTGCCCAGCATGTACCTTTAGCTCTACGAATGAGGGGCAGGAAAGCCTTTGTCACCCTCACAGTGCCCCACAGGTTGACCTCTGCCACCTTCTTGTAGTTGTCTAAACTTGCAAATTCCACCTCTCCAAAGGTCGAGATGCCAGCATTGTTCACCAGGCCCCATAGACCTGCCAAAAAACACATGGTTAAAGAGTTGAATCGGGAAGAGCATCACCGAAAAGCCACCTGCCTTGTTCACAGTAACCTAAAATCTTGACAAAGATCTGGGTTTTTTTGTAGAAAAAAAGTTGTAGAGAAAAACCCATCAAGGAGATGAACTACACTCTTGGTATGCCAGGGGCTTGTTTGGAACATCAGGGAGAGTGATGGGGTCACAAGCTTTGCCTCTCTGGATGTCTTCCATAGGGTCAAATGCTGTTCTGGGGCTTTTCATGGCTGGATTTGGCTGACCCTCTTTTATGCATTCTCTTTGTCCCAAGTTTGTCTTCATTCAGTGACATTATGGATTTTTGGAGGGGGGTTGGATTTACCTGCAATAAATAAAAAAAAAAAAGCAAGGAAAACAACTATCTTGGATTTCTAAATTCCTTTCACAATTCTGACTCACTGTTTTGGAGAGCTCATGGTATTGATCTGCAATTTCATGGCCTGGTTACCAGCTGCTGTGTTTTAGTCCAAGTATCAGTTTCCCTCAACCCTTATCAGAAATTAGCAAACATACAACCAACCCTTACAACTACTAGAATCTAAAAATTCTAAAAATGTCTTTTGTGCATGCAGTCCTGTCAAAATTAAACTGACTGTTTCTACCAAGAGCTTCTGCACTGAGCCCCTTACATGTCAGGACTTAGCAGATCACCAAGAACTTGACCCTTCAAAGCAATTACTGTTGGAGTCCCAGTGGCAAACACTTGTATGACTGTATCCATACTTGATGGATTTGTTGAAGAAATGAGCTGCACAAGGAACAAGCAGAAGAGCTGGAACAAGGTAGAGAGTTGCTCCTCGTCAGATGTCCTGCCATTCATTATGGTTATTTTGCACCGTGGTGGAATCAGGGCTGGACTATTGGGGTGTATTGGACTCAGTGCCCCTTTCCACTCCCTGGCCTTCCTCTTACTGCCAAGAACAAGCACAGGGCTAAGGAGGAGTCTTCATGTCCAGGGAGCTTCAATACTGCTATCAAAAGCACCAATGTCATGCCATCCTGTTGATAAAGGTTATCAAGCCCTCTTTCAGAAGTTTTTGCGCTGTTTGCCCCACCTCTGCTCCACAGCTTCCCTGCCCTGATATATAAAAGTCTTTTAATAACTCCCAGCCTGTATTTATTCATGGTCAGATAGTAACCACATATTGTACCACAGTCCTCTAAGCAAATTGCAATACTCTACCATTGTGCAATAGCATTTATCCTCCTGGTGCATTTAAAAACACGAACATGCCCTTACTAGCCTGACACCCTGCTCTCACATGGGTCCCAGTAACCCTGCCCTGTTCCCAGCTAAGGCTGTTCTCCCTGGAGGCTGTTGGCCAGCTGTTTAGAGCAGCCTGTCGCTGCTTCACTGTCTTAAACTGCCAGCCTTAGTGGGTCAAGATGACTGAAATTCACACTCATCTGCAGCCAGCGGAGCATTTCAGCCTGAATGGGATCCCTGTGCTCTGCAAAGCATGCTCCAGTTGCTAGCAGGACCATGGAAACAGGGGACCCAATGGTGTAATTTCAAGAAATCATGCAGAGCAAATTTGGCAGGGATTTACCAAAGACTTACACTGTTGGTCACAAACTGACCTCTGCAGAGTATTTCTGACAAATTCCTGTAAATTTCTGTATAATGATTTCCATTTCCTGGGTTAGGAGGTTAGTTTTCAAGAATGTCCCTGAGTCACTATTTACAATAGTTTGTTGTTGGAATTTCATTGCTTACCAATGAAGGCATGTTACACATAGAACACAGTGCTGAGGGGTGCCCAGTCATAGGGCTGTTTGCTGGACAGCAGTGTGTTTATTGAGTCTTATCACTATGTCTGTAGTGTCAACAATACAGTGGGAACTGCATAAGACCAAAAACAAACAGGGGCACTCCTAGTGAAGTGAGTTCAGCCTAATGTACATACCAGGGAGAAGAGGTATAAAAACCTGTAGAGTGCAAGAACTGTTCTGCAGTAGCTCCTCTGGGGCCACATTCAGTGTGCAACAACCACCTCTGTGCAAGGCACCTCAGCCTCAATAGTCTCTATATTCCAGCACTTATTTATTGAGCACTATTTACTGGCAAGCCTCAAACCTCAGTCACACTGATGGACCTAAAAAGAAACCTTTGTTGCTGTGCACACGGTGCTGGAGCAAACAGCTACAGGATAAGGCTCCCAAGTGCAGGAGAAACCAGTCCAACTTGCTAATCAGGGATGCTAAATTTCTCTGTCCCTGTCACACATATGGTTTTGCAAACACTGCTGCATTTATAGAAGAAACAGAGCTGCTCCCTTCCAAGCTTTCACTCAGTGGGAAATGGCTCTGTGCCACCATTGCTGTTGCGGGGCTCTTCAGGAAAAAGCTTGAGAAGCTGTGAAAGGTGTGACAAGGGCTGGGTGATTGTGTAGGAAGAAAAGCCATGCAAAGAGAACATGTGTGGGATCAGAGCTTTTACATTGCTCAGTTACATTTCATATGCTTGTTTTAGAAGGAAAGTTGTGCTCACATAATTTGCATGAAGATTGGAGCTACTGTGATTTACTAGCTTTATACTTGCTGTGAACAAAGACAAGGCCATGGCAGTCTACCCCAAGCTTCAAGAGGAGCAACCACCTTCAAGTCACACAACTCTGAACTCCTGGAGCCACAGATGTCAAACTACGTTCATCCTCAGCCTGTGTCTATAGCTGTTGTCCAGCTTGCTGCTGGTAGAGACAAACCTATGCAGCCTCACCACATGGAAGGAGATTAGTTGGTATCACATGAGGTGCTGACTGTAAACTCACATTCCACTGCCAAACCACTCCCAAGAAGAAAAGGACTCCTATCTTCTTTGACATGCTTTTAAGGTCCATGAGTTGGACTCATGCTTAAGGTGGCATATGGATTAATGTCATCTATACCATTCCTACCCTGGATCCCACTCGACATCACCTCTGGGATGTTACATGGCAAACTGAAGACGTGGACTGACCCAGCTGAAGACTGATGCAGGTTTTAAGGCAGGTCATATTTGTGCCCCAGCTCAGCACTCAGCTGTACCCAAACAGCAGAGGGGACTGCAATAGCAGCCAGGGCCTGTCCCCTCTTCACTAGCAGGGTCACTAGCAAGGTCTGTACGAGCCAGGCTGTGGCAGGAGTACAAGGAAGGGATCAAGCTCTGGCCATTCTATGCCCTTCACAGATATTCAAGGACAAAGATACAGATACTCATGGGCTTGCTGCCACTCATTGCTTTTTATGGGATGCAGAGTTAAAGCCTAATCCTCCAGCCAGTCTTGGTCTCTTTCCATGTGGCTGCCACATCAAAAGCAAAACAATTATCCTCACTGACCCGGGTAGAGCACTGCCTGCCGGCCACACACTGTCACGGGTCCTCACGCTCGTTAACCCTCTTTTGGTGGTACAGAGAAAGAATGATCCTGCTCTGTAGGAAGGATTCTCTGAGCAAAACATCTCCACATACCTTTCTCTGGCTCCTTCAGGGTCCTCTTCACAAAATCCATGGCCTGAGCCACCTCCTGATCACTGCACACATCCATCTGTAGTACTTTCATGCGGTCTGACTTCATGTTCTTCAGTTCCCTGGCTCCATCTCCATTATCATCCTGCTCAGTAGAACAGAAAGGTGTCTTGCTAAGATGGACCAAGGATAGTACTGCAACTTGGAGCCAGGCATGTTCATATGAACAGGAAACAGAAGCTACTGACATTACACACAGAGGTGCAAACCTAATGCACAAATAAGCATGCGATCCACACAAACCAGCATGCCTTCTGCCTATTCCCTCCAGCACCACTTCTATAACTGCACCAGGGACCCACTGTCTGAGGGGTCATGAAGCCCATCCTGCTGCTGGCTCCTCATATGCTGGGTTTCACATCTGTAATGTGGTGAAATACTGTGCCAGCCTAGGAGAGCTGTGGGTGACTCCAATGCCTCAGTCTCCATCCTCTACAAGTAACACAGTGAACACTTGTACAGAGATTGGAGTCAGATCCTCAAGGCTTAAAAGCAAAAGGCTAATCAGGCACTGTACTTATGTCATCCCAAAATACTGCCTGGGTTCTAATGAAATGGTATTGTCAGAGCACTTTGAAAACAAGACAGCAGGCACTCCTTCAGCATGGCCAACAGCAAACAGTCTGATGTACAGGACACAGCAGGAAACATCCACAGCTGAGCCCATATGATATTGTGCTCTTACAACACAGCAGCACAGAATACACAGGAATACATGCTCAGTGGAGACCTGCTATACAACAGCATGATTATAGACATGAGGCATGAAAGGAGATTCTGGCTAAGGAAGAAAGAATACTTTTTATTCAAACTATTGGCAATAAGTACATGATGGCTTTGCTTTCCTTTCAACCCTTTTCCTTTCTTTCTTCCCCACCCCGTTGTTATCATTAGAGATTCTGTTACTGTTGTGGTGATTTTTTTTTATTCAAACATAAATACAGTTAAAATTTCAAATTGTACTTGGTTACTTCCATATAGAATTTCTGCATAAGGCTTACAGCCTTTTTTAGGTGGCAAATAACAAATAGAATCGAAAAAGCACAGCTTAGCCATGCAGTTCCACAGCAGGCTTGAAATTCAATTCACAAAACTACTCCCTGAATTACAGGCTCTGCCTCATTAGGGAGGAAGAAGTTATGAATTGGTGAGTCACCATTCCTGGCTGCCACTCTTCCTTTAGCACTTGATATCAACTCCCACAGCACAAGGGCAAACAAGGCGAGCAACCCTCCCACAGTCACCTGCTCAGCTGCCTCTGCAGTCAGGCAGATATAAAAAACATGTAACTGCTAAGTTTTTGTATGTATCTTAGGCTATTTAATTAATACAGCATACAATACCCCATCTCCACCTTGTAGTGAAGGAAAAGGGCTGAAATGTCCATCACAGCCTTAAGCAAAAAAGGGCAACTCTCTTAAAAATCAATAAATAGTTACACTGGCATTATGACAATAGTAGGTACGAATTCCTGGCCCCATGGCTGCACGTTATTTCACAACTCACTTATTTCCCAGTATCACAAGAACAGCAAATACAGCTTGAAGCTTTTCTAATCCACATCAAATGTGGTGCCGTGCTGCGTTGGCCTCTTATCTGGTCACGAAAACAACCTCTGAAAGTGGCATTACAAGTAGTCAATAACATAGTCACCAAAATATTAAATTCTCTTTGAAACAGATGAGGGTCATATGATGCCTCAATATCTTTCTGGAAGATGCTCTTGCATTGCACTGACTTAGACAAAGCAACTTTCAGCTACCTAACAGTGAATAAAGTGGAGTTAATTCAGCTTGTAAAGAGAGCTTTATTGTATCTATATAAAAACAAAAACTTAACTGTATCCGTATTCAAGTGCCAATTGTCATTTCAGCACTGACAACACCTTTCCCTACATATTTTTTAATGTCTCACAGTACTTATTAACTAAACAAGAAATATTTCCACTGTTTTGTGGGTTTTTTTAAAAAACAAAATCATGGGACAGCAACCTGCATTGTTCATATTGAGATGAATTTTCCCCTATCACCAATGCAACCCTATTTGCCAAGTTACTTTCCCAGCTACAATTTATTCACTGTTGACAAAACATATTGATTTTGGAAGACTGACTTCAACAAGCAATATCAATCGGAACCACTTTTTGTAGTTGCAGTTATCACTTCAGCCACTGTAAAACAAAGTGCTTAACTCTTCTGTCCAGAAAAACTCTTCACAAATGAAGCAGCCATGTATTTGTATGGAAGCAAGTGAACATCATCTTATGTTCTGTGGTCTTCAGAGGCTGTAAGCACATGGTACTTCCTCCTTTTATTTTTTTTTTTTCCAAATGGGAGATTTGCTGACTAGGAAAACACCTGGAGAAGTTCCCATGGAATCAGCCAGGCTGTCCTCGCAGGGATGACCTTCCTGACTTCAGGATTCACCAACAGGAGTCATGCAGCAGCAGCACGAGTCAAGTGAGGTCCTGGCAGCAATGGTCCAACTGCTCCTGCAAAGCTTCGCTCCCTCTCCCTTTGCTGTTACTGTCTAATTTTTGTTCTCTCAGACAATCTCCCAGCTTCCCAGTTCCATCAGAGTTGAAAACCATTCTACTCCAGCCCAGCCTGCTGCCCAAGTACTCTCTAGAGGCCCTCAGTGGGACTTCTCCTCCAGTTATCTCCTTTCCCCTGGTTATCCTGCCCTCACAGTCCTGCACGGCTCTGCCTGCCCAACCGACCCTGTGCTCAGCAGAGGCTGCTCCTGGCCAGGAAGCCCAGCAGCCCCACAATCCCCCTCTACCGAGCTGATGAACCTTGGTCTGGCTTTTGGCTGTTTCCCTCCCTGTTGCTCACTTCTCTCCCCTGTTCTGGTTTGGAGGATCCCAATGCAGTGGTGCTGAGGAACAGAGAGATCACACAGGCCCTCCTGCAATACACACAGACATGGCTTTTTCCTAGAGATTCAGGATTAGGTCCTGACATGCACTCGGGCACCTGCAGTGAAATGTCAGGGGAATCAGGAAGCCAGGAACACAATGCTGCCCGTGGATCCAGCCAGCTTGTTCCATCTGCACCAGTTCCTCCCCACCCTGCTGCCGCCTATCCACCCGCTCCCTTCCTTCCTTTCCTGAGCAGAACACCTCGTGCTTGTCATTACTGGATTTTACGTAATTGATTTCAGACTCCATCCAATCTGTCAGAATCGTTTTGAATCCTATTCCCCAAAGGGCTTACAATCTTCTCTGCCTGGTTCTTGCATATTTTTTTCCAAGTGAAAATTCTCTTTCAGAGAGCACTTCCAGGAAAATGTTCCTGGGACTGAACAGCAGTCACTTAGAGCATAAGTTTGCACATGAGACTATCATGAGGGACTGTAACAAAATCCTTATTCAGGATACATTTATTCCTTCCCCTTTAGCCACTCTGCTGCTTAGCCAGAATGAGATTAGACTGACACGGCACGGACTGTTCCCAGTGAACTTACACAGTGTCCATCACACTGTAATCCAGTCATTTGTAAAACTGACAGAGCAGTGTGTGGCAATTTCATCCAGTGCACTGAAGGTGAGCTGCCTGCTTAGCAGTTTCAGAGGTCTATCTCCTTTGGGAAGAGAAGTACAATAACTGCCTTTTTCCAACCTTTTGGAACTCTCCTGGTCCTCTTTAAAGTATCACCCATGGAACAGAAATCACAATGGCTCACCCTTTAAATGCCCTTCAGCACATTTCATCAGGCCTGGTGAACCTGAACACATCAATTTATGTAAACATTCCCTGTTCTTTACCTTTTCTTGCCTGCAAGTCCTCATGACAACTGCTGGCAGTAGGCATTTGAAAACAATTTATTCTTTTTTTCAGTAAGATCAAAGAAAATAAGACAATTATTATTTCAAATTTTGCTGTATTTTCCACCTTTCAGGTTATTTTATAATATATTTCTGTGTGCTTTTCCATCTTACTCCTAATATATTAACAGAAACTTTGTCTGTGGACTTATTTGCCCTTACTAAATGTAATTCCTTTTGCATTTGATCCTCTCCAGTTCTATCCCAGCCTCCCTGCAGTATTTCTGTTATTCTTGTAATGTTATATTTGAGTGTCTGATCATTAAGAAGCTCCTGACACACCTGACAGTCTATTCCCTGGTATTAATACAACAACCTTCTGTGGTGGCCAGTGCATCAGCGACCCTTTAGTTCTCTGTATAAAAGCATGTAAGTAAGTGAAGGACTAACTAGCTGTGAACTAAGAGCCTGGCATCTGCTCTGTGACAACTGCCCCCATACCTGCTCTGACCCTGCAGGGAACCTACAGCATCTCACAGTCAATAAAGCAAGCAAGCAGAGCTCACTTCAGGAGCATTGGTTTCTTAATGTGGATTCCAGTGCAGCCTGTCCCTCATTGCTCTTCGAAGAGCCCCCTCAGCCCACCCTATCTCTCCTCTCCATTCCCCCACATCTGCTGCTCTGCAGAGTGACTGCCTGACTTGCTATCAGCACAGAGACAGGCATCCCAAAGCAGCATATGACATGATTACTGAAGGAATTACAGAGCCTCCATATGGAAATTTCCAAACAGTGGCAATTTTCCAACAGGACTTTCTTGCTCTCAAGTTACACAATTATGTCAGCTGATAATAACTTTGCCTTCTAGTGTGATGGAAGAATGTAACTTAGGCCGCAATCACACAGGCAAAGAGGGGCACCTTTGTTTGTTCTCACCCTCCAGAGTACTCAAAAATCTGTGGTCATCCCTTCCTGAGCACCTGTGCTGAAAAGGCCATCTTCAAATGGAGAAATGAGTGGCCATGAACTGATACCGAACAAGTCAGTTCAGGTCAGAAAATTAAATGAGTTTTGACTATCAAAACAAAAATAAAAAAATAGCATAGCAAGGATAAAATCCCAGCTGAGATGAAAGTGGAGCTGACCCAGTTTATAAAGAGGACTTCACAATCATAAATTGTAAGTCCCCTGCAAGAGCAGGGACTGGGATAAGGGGTCTGCAACCCTTTCTGATTCGGTGTCTTACTGATCTCTTACAAGTGGTGTCACACCTGCCAAACAGAGGTGACAAAGGGCGAGACCTACAGATGTCAGAAAGGCATCGTTTATTTGTTTATTCAGCTATCCAGAAACTAAATAGCTTCCACAGAAAGTGCAGAAGCACAGTTAGAACATATTTTACAAACAGAGCCTGAATAACTCAGGAGAGGGCTTGGAGATGAGTTTGAGAAGAGTGTCCACAGAAAGTGACAGTGTGAAAGACAGCAATAGGGATGCCAGGAAAGTCAGAAAGCCATAGTAATCTTGGTCTATCACATTTATTGTGTTCTGGTATTACTGAGAAACTTACAGAAGTGAACAGTGCCCTACTGTGCAAACTACTGTACAGACATGCAGTTGACGGATAAACCCTGCCCTAAGGAGCTCAGAATTACAGGAATGACTAGATGCAACAGGCAAATGAAACAATGGATGATGTAGCAATCCCTGTCCACTGCAACACTCTCAGGTCTTGAACCAAGGTAAAAGGAGATGGCTGATGAAGAATTTTTCTCTAATCAGAGAAGAATTTTGATGAATATCACTACTCACCAGGAACAAGCATCCAGCAAAAACAGTAAACCCCTTTGCATGAAGGTGTTTTGCCAAGGCATGTCCAAAACCTTTGTCACAGCCTGTTATTAGTACCGCCTTCCCTTCAGCCTGTGTGGGGAAACAGTCATATGATATCATCAGCCATTGCAATGCAGGCACCACCAGCACCCTGCCCCATACCAGTGGAGCCATTTGCAGCCAGGACTCGACAATGTTTAGGTGGTACAGTTCCAGATGCAAGTCACAGTGGCACCTGTCAGCACATGAACCTGACTGCAGCCTAACTCCAGTAATTTCAGTGGAGCTTCTGCTGGGTCAACCAGCATAAAGAAGGAGACAAGATTCCCATGTAGAACCCATCCAGCTCCCAGATCCTGTGAAATCCTTAATTTATTCAGTTGCCGGTCTGTAACAATTTGTGTTGCCTTGATACCTGATCTGGAACACTAACTCACTCTTTCAAGTATCAGTGGCCAAATGAGAACAGAACCATTAAAAAAGTTAATGATCTACCAGTTCATAGACATGATATATAAAAGCAGCATAAAAAACATCCAAATGCCAGGATGACACTGGCTTGAACAGTACAGTGGCTCTTTTAGCTGCCACTGATTACTGTCCTCCATCGACTCCCACTCTATGTGGCACTTCCCATGTTGTATTTTAGCATGCAGGAATGTGACTACAGGTCAGAGTTTCTTTCTGAAACTCAGCAGTCTTAAGAAGAACAATTTATCAAATCCTACAGTTCTCTCCTACATTATTATTATCATCTTCTGACTGACAGTTAAATTAAGAGAGAAGATTTTATGTTCCATCTGGTATGACATAACAGGCTCGAGAAAGCTCTGAAAACAGAATCACAAATCCTGAAGAGAAGCCTGTAGCACAACACTGCCCATTCACCCTCTCTTTGGATGAAGGTCACCTTGTCACCACGGCTGTGAAGCAATTGGCTCCTTAACCCAACTAGCAGGCTGCCAGCTGCTGTGCTGCTGAGGTGAAACCATATCCATGAGGCAATAACATGATATAGCAATAAAAATTTAGAGAATGCCATAAGGAAGTGAGGTCGGTTCCGTCTCTGTAGAGATATCTGCAACTTATATTCCCTTTTACTATATTCATGATGGCTGGAATATGAACATACTTAGGTATGAATTGCACTGGCTTGTCCAGCCACCTTTTCAGACAGAAATGGGTCAATCACTATTTGCTGGCTCAGTGTAGTGAAGCAGCAATAAGGCATAATTGCAAGGTGATAGTGATCAGAGCATTGCTGCACAAACTCAGGGTGAGTCTCAGCAGAGAGCAATAAGCAAATAAGCTACACCCTGTCCTACAAATCATATTGAAGTTACTGCTCACAAAGGGGAGTCATGATCTGAAGTAGAAAAAAGAACTGATCAAAAGTCTATCCCGCCTTTATCATACAAACACCCACATTAACACCAATACCTATATTCAGACAATGAGCACTCAGCTACAGACTAGGTCTACTAAATCTCTGAAGATAGCTACAGCTAAAGGACAAAAGATAAATGAGAATTAAATATACAGTGCCCACTCTTAATTTAATTGGCAGTGACACAACTTCAAGAGAGATGAAAATCAAGCACCAACCAGATCACAGAATTTGCAAAAAAACACCTTCCACATTAACTCAACAAGTTGGCCCATAGAAAAAGAAAGGATTTGACTTTTTTCTTCTTCTGCCTCACCTCCCTAGCCCCTTTGCCTCTGAATCCTGAAGACAGAGAACTTCACAAAAAAGTAAGAACAGTGAAGGAAATAAAGAACTGCAATTGCTTCCAGAACCCAGGGCAGACAAACAAGAAGATGCCCAATGTTCAGCCATCAATAGCTCCTTTATCAGCTGGTCTGATCAAGAACTCTCAGCTGCAGGAGATAAAAGCAAATGGCTCAGGTGTTCTTCTCTGTGCATCTAGTTTTAGCTCTCAGCAGCTGGTTCCCTTTCACAAGATTAAAAAAAAAATTAAAAAACCCCCAAACCACCAAAATGTAGACAGAAAGAAGGTTTAAAAATCCTTTCAGTTGCCTGTAAGAGCAAAAAAAAGTGAAAACAGCTTACAGTATGAGGTTGCTGTTAATATTTGTTAATTATTTGCTATGACCCTAATTGCTGCTAATAAAACACATGACTACAGCAGCATGGCTCATAACAGACTGAGGTCTCAGCAACACCAAAAAGCATGCAAAAACCCAAGGGATGTACTAGATCTTACATCTCTACCTGCACCTGTTTGTGCCATGGTTGACGGACAGAGATCTCCCAGGGATGATAACAGGGATCAATCCATTCCCAGTCAAAAATGTCCTATCCCAGAAGAACTTCCAAACACAGGAAAGCCCAATCATGCTTATCTTTTGAAAGTCCCAAGATAAGGGCTAATAGGCTTCTTCCGGGAGTTTGATAGTCTGCAGCTTAGAGTTTAATTCAGTGCTGGGACAGGCTGAGAGGACCAGCTATCAGCACAGTGACCTGAATAAGCTTTCTGAGGAACTTCAGGTGCCTCCTTCCTTCATAGAAGCTCAGGAAACACTGCACAGGGGACAGCTCTCACTTACAGTGCTGACAAGGGCACCTGGGACCTGCTACAAGCACAGGCTAACTTCTTGAAGCAGAGGTGCTGCTGTGGCATGTGGGCAGTGATACTGTGTACTCACTGTGTGATCCACAACACTGTAGTACACAATCCTCACAGTTCAAACAGCCCCAGCAGCCTGATTTTAACCTGCACCCAGCTTAGATGCACACATCTAGCTTTTCCTAAAGGGAATGACTGCTGTAGTACACAGTAGAATTAATTTCACTAATGCAGATGATCTATCAAAATTATAAACATTTATGGCAGAACAGGCTGAAGAAACTGAAAATATTTTTTCAGCCTACCTCCACAGATAATGTGGGAACCCACCATGCTTACCTGGACTTTATCTTTTATTGTGCCACTTGGGTCTTTTTATTCTGTTCCATTTTATGCTCTACCCCAACATTATCTAACAGATTGAAGATGGGTGCAGCTACACAGTAAACTTGGCTTGTTCCCTTTTTCCACAGTTGGAAAGTTGAGGTTTTCAATCTCAGAGAAGGAAAATTAAAATATTCACTTGAAGGGAAGGTATTTTCTCAGGTGGGACAGGGATGGGGAAGATCAGAGAAGCAGTGTGGATGGAAGAATGAAGTGGGATGCTACAAGCAGGCTACAGATGTCATCTGGCCAATTCAGGGGAGAAGGACTGAGCTGGAGGCCCTGAAGCAAAAACATTGGTCCAGAAAGCCAGTGAGATCCTGGGCTGCATCAAAAGCAGCGAGGCCAGCAGGTCAAGGGACGCGATTCTGCCGCTTCGCTGTGCTCTGGTGTGACCCCCACCTGCAGTGCTGCATCCAGCACAGGAAGGACATGGACCTGTGGGAGCCAGTCCAGAGGAGGCCACCAAGTTGATCAGAGGGATAGAGTAGCTCTGCTGTGAGGAAAGGCTGAGAGGATTGTTCAGGCTGGAAAAGAGAAGGCTTTGGAGTGACCAAATTGCAGCCTTGCAGTACCTGAAGGCAACTTACAAGAAAGATGAGGCGAGACTATTTACAAAAGCATATAGTGACAGGACAAGGAAGAAAGGGCTCAAATTGAAAAAGAGTAGGTTTAGATTAGATATTAGGAAAAACTTCTGTGCTGTGAGCGTGGTGAGGCCCTGACACAGGTTGCCCAGAGAAGCTGTGGCTGCCCCATCCCTGGCTGTGCCCCAGGTCAGGCTAGACGGGGCTTGGTGCACCCTGCTCTAGGGGAAGGTGTCCCTGCACAGGGCAGGGCGTTGGGTCCCTTGCACCCCAAACCCCTCTGTGATTCTCTGAACACGGTGCCCCGCAGTGAGGCACAGCGGGGTGAGCAGCGGGCTCCGAGGGCCCGGCCCGGCTCTTCGACCCCTCACAAACTCAGTGCGGCCTGTGTCACCGTGCCCGGGGTCACCTTGCCCCGGGC
>VXAU01003549.1:1787831-1848273 GCA_013399695.1 Formicarius rufipectus | reverse complement strand
TGCCCCGGGCGGCTCTGCCGGGCGGGCCCGGGCCCCTCGCCGCGGTACTCACGGGCAGGGCGCGGCGGGCCCGCCGCAGTAGCAGTAGGAGCGGAAGGCCCATCAGCGCCAGCAGCAGCCCCGCAGTGCTCCTCATGGCCGCAGCCTATCGCCGCCACCGCCCCGGCCCTGCCCCCGACCCGCCCCCCGCCACAGCCCGGCACGGCCCCCGCACAGCCCCATTCAAACGACGGCAGCGCCCGGCACCGCCGGCGGCAGGTAACGCGCGGGCAGGGGGGCGGGTCGCGGGGCCCTCATGGAACTCTCATAGAGCCCTCAGGGAGCCCTGATGGAGTCTGGCAGCCGAACCTTGCCGGCAGCGGGCTGGGAGCGCCGGCATCTCCCGTGCGCGGGGCCCCGGCAGGGCCGGGAGCGCCTCCGGAGCCGCGCCGGGCCTCGCCCCCTCCCTGCAGAAAACAGACCCGCAGGGCGCCGACCGCGCTCCAGAATTCGATCAAGCCCCCGGATTTCCGGCGGTTCCCCTCCGGGGCAGAGGGAGCTCCGAGCCCGCAGCGCTGCCCCCGTCGCTCTCCGTGCCCATGTTGGCAGCTCTCGGCCCGGCCGGCCCCAGCAGGGCCCGGCGCTGCCGCCGCGGCCCGGCCCGGCAGCGATGCGAACAAGGGCAGCTGAGACACCGCTCTCAGCCCCGCAGGGATGCGAACAAGGGCAGCTGAGACACCGCTCTCAGCCCCGCAGGGATCGAACAAGGGCAGCTGAGACACCGCTCTCAGCCCCGGCACGGGGCTGTGCATTAAGCTGGGGAGATTGGGGTGGGGGTGTGCCTTGGGTCAGTTTTATCCAAGATAAACGGGATTGAAATTGACTTTCCATGGCGAAGTCTTGGTTTTGAGCTTTCACCCCTAATGGTGGTTCTCTGTGCTTAGTCTGGCGCCACCAGCTACTTCATTACAAAGAAATGTATTTCTGACTGTGTGGCTCTACTAGCTGTAAAGCCAAGGGTTGCTTTGGAAATATGTAATATAGTATCACTTATGACTTGAAGTTACATTTTAGTTTAAAATTACTTCATATAGCTTGCTTGAAATAATATATTCCATATAAGTACCTGAATTTTTACTTATTTCAGAGAATACGGTTAAAGATGGGTTAAAGAAGGAGAAATTGACATTTTGTTTAGGTGCCTCCCTGGTTGGCAGTTTACTTATAATGATTTTCCTTCTTTAAAAGCATCTTGAAGCAGTTGAAGGTTGAGCTGTTTATCTCAGTGTGAGGAACTTCAACAGGAAAAGATGAGTTCCTTTGGACTTTATTTTCTTGTTGAAATACATGGAGTCAGCATGTCTTACAAAATAATTGAGCAACTAAAACAGAGGTGCTATCTGTTGTTGCAGAGCTAAGGAAGAACAGTCTTGTTGTTGATAGAGTGTGTTAATTGAAAGCATGTTGGCTACCAAGCTGTCCCGGCCTCTCCTAAACTTCCCAGTGAAAGCCCTGAATTTCAAGAACCCAGGGAATGGCTTTAGGTAAGTAACTTGGTGGAAAAGAAGGCATGAGATCTTGAGTAAAGGACACATGAAAGACTCATTTGATTTCAGTGGGACAGTTTATTTATAGAGCTACAAGGTGATTGAGGTTGGAAGGGACCTCTGAAGGTCATGTGGTCCAGTGCCCTTGCTCAAGCAGGGCCTCCTTGAGCTGGTTGCCCAGAACTGTGTCCAAGTGGTTTTTGAGTATCTGCAAGGATGGATATTCCACAACCTGCCCTGGCAACTTGTGCCAGTGCTTAGTCACTGACCTGAGCAGAGGAGATGAACTCTATATGCAAGGAGGGTTTAGCAACATGTTGTTTTTTTTCCACACTGCAGTCAAAAGGTTGCAGAGTAGAGTATTAATTCAGTGTCCAGCAAGGATTTATTCTTGAATATCAGCAAGTAAGCCTTGTTGTAGTGCAAGAAACTGTCATATGTTTCTGTGACTTCATTAAAGAGACAATGAATCACATTAAATGAGAAAGTTGAGAGGGAAGGTTTTAGTGAGAAATGGACATGGGCTGAATAAGGAAACTTTTTTTTTCTGAACATGAACAGAAAATTGCCCATCTAATTCTAATTTCTAGTTCTGAAAAACACCCCATTGTTTATATAGCTATATGATTGGAACTCTACTACTGCAAATTCAGAGGAAGTTCAGTGCTTTCCCTGGCTTTCCTTTAGAGCAGGGTTCCCAAACAACAGTGTGTGTACTACTAGTTGTACATAAGCCATTTAAAAGTGGCTTATGGCCTGTTAAACAAGAGCTGCCACCTCCAGTGTTGTTCTGCTGCTGTTGAGAGGGGTGTCCAGCACCGTCACGGCCGCGGGTGGCTCTGGTAACAGGGTGCTGCAGGTAGCTAAGCTGTTAGAGATTTCCTATGCAAACAGACATAGGCCTTTTATCTCCTATTTACTCCACATGCACCAAAGCTCACCAGCAGGAATCTGCTGTGGCCTTAAAAATGTGAATTAATGTTTTATTACCTTGAGAAAAGGAAAAGAATTTTCAGCATTTCTTTTTTCTTCCTTTTTCTGTTTTGCTTATTGTGTATTCGTGCTTTGTGCATCTTGTACTCAGGGTAAAAATGTGTTGCATTTGCAAGTCCCCACAAGCTGCTAAACCTGAAATGGAAATCCAAGTGTTCATCTGAAAGACACTGTTGTCATTATACCAGTGTCTTAATGCATTCAGGCAGGATTTCTATATTTGACTCTTCAAACTCCCTTTTTTTTGGTGGAACTGAGCAAAAGCCAGTGCCCGTTTACAGGCACAGATTCAATCTCAGGACCATCTGTGCATTCTAAAAGTCTCAGTTGTGGTCTAGAACTCAGCCATGCAGAATGACCAAAATGGCTTATGGTATGTTAGTGTACAGTATGGGGGCTCACATTGCTTCATGGCTTGCTTCTGCTGATGACATTCCTCCTGATGATGTTCCTGTTGATAATATTCCTGCTGATCAGCAGCCGACATCCACTTTTTGCCCTTCAGGTCAAGGTAGGCAGAATGTCAGTAAATATAGTAGTTATTCTCTACAGGTTGTTGTGAATTGAGTGCTTCTCATTGAAATAACAGGGCCAGCCATGACACTGAAAATTAAAAAACAACTTCATGCCACTAAAAGAAATGTTTTGAACCTTTTTGGGCACTTTAAGATACACCAAGAAACTTACTGTTTAAGTGAAACTTGCAATCAAGGATTGCAGGTCAGTGATGATAACACACACTTTGCCCAAAGACTGACCTTTGCAGCAATTAAATTGGCTGTAGCTATTTCAAGAGCTGATGTAGCTTGTGACTCTTAAGTTAGAAAAAAGGGCTAACTGTTGCAGGAAGGTGAGTGGCCACCGTTGTCTAAATATAAATCAGCACCTTTCCCATCTGGGTCAAGGCTTCTGCCTTCACAGATTGTTTTTCTAGCCTTGTTTTCCCAAGACATGGCTCAGAGACCAGAGTGTCTGCAGACTGATGTGCAGTGTAGCACAGGTCACCCTGGGAGCACCTGTGATGTCTGAGCTGGTGATAATTGTGAATGATTATGCAAATTCACTTAGAAGACAGAAAAGCAACCTGCAAGATAAGCTCTGCTGAAGGATAGATGCTTTTAGAGGAGCCTGGGGCTAGATGAAGGATGACAAGAGTAAGAGAAGGCCAGAAGATTCCAGAAGGGCAATGTCAGTTCCTAAGGTAAAAATGAAACAGCTGATAAAATCCAGAGATGTGGCTGGCAAGAACAGAGCTTGGAGTCACTCCAGTGTGTTGTCCAGGCCCAGTTTTGATGAATGATGGCAAGACTTAAGACAGAGTGATGCTACTGGTAACAGTTTTTCTGAATAGACTCTCACTCCCTCGAAGGCATTGTTGCTTTGCTCTGGTCTGTCTTTGTGAACATGTTTTATCTTCCTGGGAGTCAGACATACTATGGGGAGAAGTTTCAGATATGCATGGCAGGTATTGCTCAAAGACATGGGGGATATAAAATCTAAGAGTATCTAATGGGTAGACCATGTAGAAGTGTCTTCCAGGATGACAGAAGAGTAATGCATGTAAAATCAGTGAGATAGGACCAAGCAAATTCCACCTCAGGCATGGTATCAGAGACAAAACCACAGCGGAATGCTTTCATCAGACAAATGAAAAACTTCTTACATCCCAACTTTGTGCAATCCTTAAGTGTTGTTGCTGTTGAAAATTCAAACATTGCACTGCCTGTTTTGTGGGTGGAAGCAACTCTGTGCCTTCAGACCAGGAGCTGTTTTAGAATTCTTCATAATATCCAGACAGCTTCTGAAGCTGGAAATAGCATCAAGATGTTTGGAGAAACAAATGTTTCATACTGTAAGAAACAGGCTCAAACTAGGGATAATTAGATTCTGTTTTCTGAAATCGCAGTCTACATCATGTATGTAGGCAGCACTACATGCCTTTTCATGTGTGTGCTGCAGCAGCAGGGTAAGAACAGGATATTCCATGCCTGACTTCTGTTGTTTTTTCAACAGGCCTTTGCAGAGATTTTCCTTCCCTGCCTTGTCCCCATGTGGCAGCCGGTCATATGCAAATGAAGTCGATCAGGTGAGTGTGAGTTTGACTTCCAGGATCTTGTTCTGCTGAGCTGAGATTTTAAAATCCCTGAAGCCTGGTGACCAGATTCATCTTTCTGATTTGCCAGAGAGACTCCAAGCTGAACCTCTCCAACATACTGCACATTCTTTCCTATCACAGAGCTTCCACTGACGTAGCATGGTGCATGCTCCTAAGGATGGAAATAAACAATCATACGAGTGGGTTTTTTCTATTTTTGGAATTCACTCAGCAGATGAAATCTTCCACCTTAGAGTGGAGGGAATTTTCATGACAAATTCTTAACAGAACACTCCTTCTGGGGTGTGGTTGTCTAAAGAGATGTAAATAAATAAATCAGTGTGTCCTCATCACTTGATTTAGAGCGCGGCTCTCTTTAACAGCCCTCTCCCTGAACGTGCTGACTTGCCAGGAACAGTGCCAGTCAAAAGGAAGTGGAATAATTTGCCCTCTTGCTTGTCTTGTGGCACAGGACTCAGCACTGTTGCAGTGCCTAGAGCATGCACAGCTTGCTCTATAACTCTGAAACAGTCTCAGAGGAACTCAGATATGATCCTTGCTGAGCTTCCAGTGTGACCCTGATTGGTCCTTGTATATGCTGGGAACAGGGAAATGTATAGTTTGTTAAGACATGAGTTGGAATGAATTTCAGGTAATTAGTACCTAATCCCACCCACAGCAGTGCTTTGTTGGATATGCAAATGTTGATGTTGGACTGTCTGATACATCATGCCATTTTTAGCATGTCACTTAACTGCTGCCCTCTCTTTGGATTTGAGGTTTGGAGAAGGAAGGAGGTATACTTCCGTTTAAATTTTAAGTTGGAAAAATAAGAAGGCCAAAAAACCCAACCAAACAAAAAGACTGATGACCAACTAGTCTTATTTTCAAATATTAACCCCACTCGATTCTACTTATCTTCTAAAAGCCAGTACTATAGGGTTTATGTGCTACAGAGAGAAAGATGAGCAGTCAGTAAGATTAACCTATATCCTTTCAAACTGTTTTCTCCATGCCCTATGGGCTGCATGGCACAGAAGAGTGGAATCCCGCCTTCTTTAAACATACAGAAACAGTTCCTGATGAAGGGAGAACATGTCTTGGGAACTGCTTGGTATATTTTCAGGTTTCAAGAGGAGTGTGAACTACCAGAGAATGGTGGTTTGCTTGATCTGTTTGCCTTGGGAATCTATTGCCAGATGTGCTGAACTCCTCTGTGTAGGGAGGACGGTGATCCTACCTCAGTGGACTAAGCTCTGTATGAAACCTTTGTTTCCTGTCTTTAGAAGGCACTGGGTGGCAGTAGCTGGCAGTGAGCATAGAAAACATCCCTGGAACAGGCTGCTCCTGGCCAAGGACATGATTTGTTCTGTGAACTGCAAATCACTGATTTCAAATAATTCTGGTGTGTTTTGTTCTGGTTTGTTTTGCAGATTGGCAGCAGAGCTGTGCTTATAACAGGCTGTGATACAGGATTTGGATTTGCCTTGGCCAAGCACCTGCATAGCAAAGGCTTCATTATTTATGCTGGCTGCCTGCAAAAGGTAGGGAGAACAAAAACTGTGTTCTTCTCCTGTGGCATGTGCATTGACATATAGCAAATCAGTCTTCCCTCTCCTCTCTGCACAGCTTTCTGCTTAGAGGGAGGAGTGTGGTTGGTGACCCAGAGGGAAAGACATAGGTGCTTGAATTTCATAGAGCATAATCTTATTTAGACCAGAATCAGGACTGAATGGTATCTGGGGAGGTTCTTATTTAAAGCACAACACTGTGGTCTGTTCCATGTCTGAACTGGAACCCCAAATCTAACTTTACAGGCTTATCCATAAGCCAGTTTGGAGGGGCAGATTGAGTCTGGACCTTTGGCCCTGCTCTGATCATATATATTTACACAGTGTCTATTTTAATTAATTATGATTTACACCAAGCCATCAGTGATTTTATGGCATGTGATATGAGTGTATTTTTCTGTATTCATGAGTACAGCCATGCCTTGGTGTGTATTGAGGAACTCCTGAAACTGTTGTGTAGGTGATAGAGTCCCACTAGTGCAAATGAGAGCAGAATCAGGCCACAAACAGCTTAGTGATGCAGGCTTGATACACTGCAGGAGTGCTCTGTGTGGCAGGCAGAGATGCCTGGTCATGGAGAAGAGGAGAGAGCTTTAGCTTTTCTCTCGTTGTAAAGCACTGCACTTTTTTTAACTGCATGGCCATTTCCCAGCAGAAACAAACTTACTCCTCAGGATATCCTGGGGTGGGTCAGTTATTTTGATCTAATCTTTTAGTTCACTCATCAGTATAAATATATCTTGAATAGTGATATCACTTAAAGGGAATTTTCCAGGTATTCTTTGATGTTATCAGTATTTTTTCTACTATTATTACTAAGCTTTGCTTAAATTCGTAGTTTGTTGCATTTTTTCAGAAGTGTTCGTCTCCATAGCTCTGTGCCTTGTAGCGTCTCAGCTTTGGGTCAAGGATTTCTTTGTTAACTGGGCTCCCTCTACAGGCGTCGCAGTAGAACAAGACACTTGTTACAAACTGCTGCCTTCCAAAAGGGGGAAAGGGTAGATGAGTAATTTTTATGATAAATGTTTCTACTTAGATGTTGTAACTGGAGATCAACATTAGAGAATATAAGAACACTGCAAAGTTAAAAAACACATTTAGAGTAATAGCCTGACAGGAGCCAAAAGTTTCAGAGTTGCAAAGTTACTTCTGGTTTCACTTCCTCTCTCTGAGCTGCTAGAAAGGCCCAGTTTTCAGTGGACAGGTCTAACTGTCACTGAAACCTCCTTTCCATTTTGGTGTCTTCAGCACTCATTCTACTGAATGCATGTTAGTGGAAAATCTTAGCCTCTGACAATTTTAGCATAAGCTGACATGCAGCAAAATGCCAGGAGTCTTTTAGACTTTGATCAATATTTACTTCCTCACAGAAAAATCGAGAGAAAACTTTGCATTATCACTCTGTAATTAAACATTCCTTCTCTTGCTGGACTCGCATCCCATGTTTCAAAATCTCTGTGGCTGTGACAAGACTGGTAACAGCAGTTGTCATTAGAAAAACACTGAAAAATGCAAAAGGTCCTTAGCTGTTTGGGTTCCTTTGTGTCTTCAGACCATGTATTTTCTGTAGAACAAAAACTGCTCCAGGAGGCTGAGCTGATTTCTCATTGTGCCATGGGTTTCACTAGTAAAGTCATAAGCAGAATTCAGATCAGTGTAATTATTGCTGGTGCTGATTTTAGTGGCAGAAAAAGTTTGGTATGTTTTTAGATGCTAGATAGAAGTGGAGGCAGAAATAAGAAGTATCATCTTTTGCTTGTGTGTATTTGACCTAGCCCTGACATAGAGGAAATGACTTTGAAACTTCAGTGTTATTTCCATGGGTTTGTTTTTGTCAGCACACCTGCACATCAGAAGCAGACTGCAGCCTGGGGAGCTGTTGTGTCCTCAGGTTATGCACTGCTCTTGGGAACATCACGTCCTTAAGTATATGTAGTGCTGGCTCTTCATCAGGAAAAGTTTCCTACAGTGGCCAGATCCTCAGCACCTGACTAATTTTACTGAAGGAAACATGAGAAAGGAGTTTGGAATCATGACTGAGGGAAGCCCAAGGATGGATCTGTGCTAACAGTGTTCTATTTCACACGCAGTTACTTCTTCACATTTTCAGTGTTATGTGAGAGTTGTGTTGATGCTTCATTGCCAAAAGACAGTGATAGACTGGACCCAATGAATGCTCATGCTGCAGCTGTCTTATTTTTATATCTTTGGTTAATATGTGGAGAAGCCAGCTGACACAAGATAAAGGTATTTTTCCATAAGTATCTGTTACCAGTGGACTTGTGATGTTTGTCTCGGCTATCAGGAGTGGTGGAGCCCCTGTTTGCTTTGCTTTGTGTGCTTGGGCCTGTTGCAGCTTGCAGAGGAATGAGAAGACAGAGGTTCTCTGAGCAGGCCAGCAAGCAGGTCAGTTACTGCAGGGCTCACCAGGAGTGCTCAGAGCCACAGGGTGTTACAGACCATAGGACAGAGTGATAGAGGTACACACTGAAGCACATGAGCACCAGAGAGTAACCGTGGAAGGAGGAAGATGAGGCAGCCTTGTGCTTTTTCAGTATGCAAGAGCTGGGCCCTCTTGCCTTAGGGACTGTGTGCCCTGGTCTGCTGCTGTAGCATGAGAAAGTCCTTTCACTGCTGTGTATGAGGTCAGGGGTTGTGGGACTGACTGCATCCTGTGCCAGGAGACCATGAGACAGTCACCAGGTGCCTGACATACTACCTCCCATCCACCCTTTCTGAAGAGCCAAGGGAATGGCCTTGTGGGTCTGGGTTAATGTCCAGGGTCCAACTTCTTGGTCAGGATCCCAGCCCTCAGGAGTCCCTGTCCAAGCACCCAAGTGCGTGTGGGTAGGAGGGCAGGAGGGATGTCTTGCAGAGCCAACCCTATAAAGGAGGAGAAAGAGGATGCTGTGAGGTCCCAGCAGAGCTTGCAAGGCCTCTGAGGCTGGTGTGGCCCAGAGATTTTGTAGCACCTTGCAGAAATGAGATCAGGGAAAGAAGGACCTTGGCCTCATTTTCCTTCTTTCCTTTAGCCATATCTGCTGTTTTCAGGACATTTGCATGCTTGCATTTGCTGATTCCCTGTTGGCATTCCCACACATTACACTTGTATGCTTTCTAATGCTTTGCCATATAGACTGGCTTTGGCACCACAGAGTGCTTTTGAATGAACAGCAAACTTAGCATGAAACTCTTTTCAGTCACTGTAACACCACCACTAAACTGTGCATGGGACCTTCAGCGGCTCCTTTCTGTATGCAGTGTGCTTCTGTGGCAAGAGTGCAGTAGATGTCCTCTCTTAAGACAAGCACTGGTATTAACAGTCTGCAATGGAATAAGGAAGGGTAGAGGAGATGACAGAAGAGATATCAGGTAGTTACTGTACTGAACTGTCTGTGAGCACAGTGGGTAAGCCCAGGAACAACAGGAGCAAGGACGAGGGATTTTGGAAGTCAGGTGGCACACAGACAGGGACGTATGGCCATCCTTGTGTGGTATCTGAAGGGAACTCTTGCTTGAGGGGTAGATGGGCAGCCTGGGCTCAGACTGCAGAGAGCACCCACTAAATGGCCTGCTGGCAACTGACAGGGAGCACCTGTGGCTTGAGGTGTTCAGGGCCTTCTGATGTCATTCAGCAGTCAGGAAACAGGTCTGCTATAGGGATCTGGGCTGTTCCAGGTCAGAGGAGAAAAAGCCATCTATCCAAAAGCTCTTATCTGTCAGGACTGAAGAGCACTATGGTGCTTGCCTGATGATGACAGCAAGGCGACCTGGAGGGTTGAACAGTGGGGGAGGAAGAGCTGAGCAGCCGTCAGATGATCCTGTGGGAAATATTCCATGTCTAGCCTGTTACTGGGGAGTAAAAGACTTCTAGTGAGGGGTGGTATAGAGGTTGCTTCCTACAGTAAAGACAAAGATGTTCCCAAAACCTGATTATTTTCACAGCTAGATCTCATGATCCTCTACAAAAGTACTCTGGAGTGGCCAGCACAGTCCAGGAGCTTATAACCATGGGAGTGATTCCAGTGTATTCCCAAACTCATTAATATCCCATGTCTGCGTCCTGGAAGCACCACAGCCAGGCGTCACTACCATGAAGCTCTGGGCATGGCAGCCTTATTGCCAGCAACATCTGGCCCATGTGAAAGTATCTCAGGAGTTGGCTGCCGTTAATTTGCTGGGCTCTGAGGAAATACATGTATAGTGGGGGAAACTGTTGGTCTGAACTGAGGAAAAAGATGTGGAGATGGGAAATGGGAGTGAGAAAAATCTCATGGGGCAAGGCAGAGAAGAGAGCAAGGTCCTGGAAAAGTTGCTGGGGGGAATAGCTACCAGGCAGGCTGGCCAGGCTCTTTATGTAGCAGTCCTTTGGAGGCAGTAGCTGGGTTTTCAGGCAGTGGGAGCCATCTGTGTAGAACAGCTGAAGGGACAGAGCGGTGGGCAGGCAGTCTCTCTTCTTGGACTGTCGCTCCCAGAACTGGCAGTGTGACCAAGAAACAATGTACATGCCCCTGCCAAATCCCCTCACTGGCTTTTTTATACCCCCCACCAGGAGAGATGCTGTGCCCCGTGTCAAGCCAAAGTGAGGACAGCACCACGTTCCCACTGCTGCAGCAGAGGGACGTAGCCTGACCTCAGGAGCCTTGTACTTGTGCAAGAGGTGCTTGCTGGGTGCCTTGCTGGGGCAGATCCAGCTCTGGCTGCTTTGTTGGTGGTTGAAGCAGTTTGTACCAGCTGGCTTGGTGCAGGGTTTATGGTCAGATGGAGATGCTTGAGGAAGGATGTTCTGCAGGACCAGCTCTATCTGTTCCCCTTCCTCTCAGAGCTGCAGGACTGTCCTAATTATTCTGTGACTGCCCTGCACACTCTTTTGTTTGATTTGATGGTTGCTATGCTTTTGATGTTCTGCTCAGGCTGTTTGGCCAGATTAAAACCAGCACTTTCTTCCCCTCTAGGACAAGGGAGAGGGTGGCTCCAAGGAACTGGATGACATGAAGAGTGATCGAATGAGAACTGTCCAACTCAATGTCTGTGACAGCAAAGAAGTGGACCGAGCAGTGGAGCACGTGAATAGCAGCCTGGAGGACCCAGAGAAAGGTGAGTGCATGTCATGGGCTCGGAGGTCACAGGGGTGCCAGGAGCTCCCTCAGCTGGGCTCCCAGGGCATTGTCTGGGTATATTTCAAAAGCTGAGCACAAGATTGAAGAGCACAAATATTTGAGGAGCAGCAGTGCAGAGCAAATGGCCTGTTTGAGTATTGTGCCATATCAGAAAGCAGCTTCCCACTTCAGACAGCATCTGCAAAGGAAACTGCTTTGTTCTCCACTAGCTCCTGTGGGGGCATTAGCAGAAACCAGAGTGGTGTTCAAGGCCCTGAGATTAGTACTTTGTTCCTGTGAACTGAAGTTCACTGTGACTCCCTTTATGTAGTAAAACCTGCCCAGTGCCCAAAGGTTGGGGATTAACAGTGGAAATGTCTCCCCCACTCTTTCAAAAGGCAAAGGACATGGAGAAGTTTTTCCAAAGAATTTCCTATTAAGCCAACTGAATGTCATTATAGAGTTCACAGATTATTTTGAATTGGAAGGGACCCACAAGGATCATCAGCTCCAACTCTACAGTGAATGACTCATACAGGGACTGAACTGCAACCTTGGCTTTATTAGCACCATGCTTTAACCAGCTGAGCTAATCATTAATGTCATTGCAGATACAATCATTTAAAGTTCAGGAGGTACCTGAAACTGACTTTCTTAGCCTGCCTGCTTCATCCTGCTGAGGTGATGACAACAAATCCTGCTCCAGTATTGTAAAAATCCCCATTACTCATACATTTCTGAAACCTTTCCACCCTTTGGTGAAGTACATTTTTGCCCTACACAACATCCACATTCAACACAAGGTTCTTTGAAAGCAGAACAACTAGTAATGTTTAATTTTGCATAAACCTATTTCTTTTACTTTTCTTTATATTTAATCTTTATATATGGATCTCCTATATAAATTAAGTTTTCTAGCCCTGTATTCTGAAACATAGGCCAGGATGAAGTTGCCTTTTCTGGGCTGCTTCTGAGGACACAGATCTGGACAGTCAGTCAAGAGATAGCAGTGAGTTTTTCAGCAGACAGAAGCCTTTCTCAGACCTTTCTCAGTATGTTTCCTGCACAGTTAGGATATTATATGAAGTGAGTTGATTTTATTCAGAATTCCTTTTCAGTCTTTATTGCCAAATGAGTAGGTAGCTTCAGTTGTTGCCATCCTGGTTGCACCAGGATAAAAAGCAAAGGCTGTGGCTTGTGTGCCCACCCATGCCTACATCCTCCTTCCCAGCACTGCAGACATTCTAGTTCTTATGGTGACAGAAGGGATTTTATTGTGAAAAAAATCACTCATTTCTTACAAGGTTGTTCCTATTCTTATTATTTGCATTTAGAGACTATTATTTTGCTTCTTTTAAAAAATCATGATGGATAAAAAGAGAGTGTCAAGGAAACAGCTCAGACAAGGCTGAAATTTCTGTTTGCTGGCTCAAAGCTGTGTAAGGAAAGCTTTGCTTGCCTTATTTTGTGGCTGCAGTGTTGGGTGGTACAGGCAGATCCTGATTGTGGTTATATTTGCTCAGGAGACTGAAGCGTGCTCTGGACTATCTTCTGTCTGGTTTCCATCATTACAAGTCATAATGAAAAGCTCTGTTGTATGGTTTGGTAATCTCTTAGCAAGGCTTTTACCAAGCTGCTCTCATTAGTCTAACAGAGATGCCTGATTTTGTCTTGCAGGGCTCTGGGGGCTGGTTAACAATGCTGGGATCTCCACATTTGGGGAAGTTGAGTTCACCAGCATGGACACCTACATGGAGGTAGCTGAAGTGAACCTGTGGGGGACTGTGAGAACCACCAAGGCTTTCCTCCCACTCATCCGGAGGTCAAAGGGTGAGTGATCCCCTCCTGACTGGCTATCCCTGTAGCAGGTCCCTCATCCTGCCACATCTTGCTGTGTAGGAGGCCAAAAGGACTATTGCATTTCTCTCTGCACCAGCAGCCACCTCCCTACCCTTACAGACAGAATGTGTCCCCCAGCATACACAGGGACTGCCTAACCTCTCTGAGTTACACAGCAAGGCAGCAGGCCTGAAAACCAGTTATTTCTCTTTCCCATCTGTGCTGCCTCCTCCTGCAACATCCCGCACAAGATCTAATCCATCATACCTTCTTTTACCTCTTCCGAAGCTGCAGCTCACCATAATGTGATAAATTCCTGTGCCAGGAGCAATCCTCCCTGCTGTATAAAAACCAGCTGTGCCAGTGCTAGCAGAGTCAGCAGCAGCAGTGTAAAAGGCTTCTTGCAGGGAAGTTGTTGGCTCTGCATTGTTACTCTGGGAGTCTGTAATGTAGGAAAGGTGGTGTTTGTACAGCAAAGGCACACTGGCCTGGTGCTTACATGAGTCTCATCATAAAATGGCCAAAGCTTTCCTAGGGCCGTCTACCTGACTAAATGAGAATATTTTTCACTCTTACGCCATCCACAGACATTAACAACACTGTCTTGTGCTGCAGACCTGGGCTGGATGTGGCCTGGGCAGCTTTTCTTCCACCATGGAAGAGTATCCACTTCTGTGGTCAAAGATTGTCTTTCTGACACAACTTAGTAGTGAGCACTTATAGAAAATGCAGAGAACTTCAGCCTCTGCCTAGGCTACAACATCCACACCCTCCTACCAGCATTGTCCCCAGCCAAAATGGATGGCTTCTAGAAAGGAGAAAGGCCCCATCTCTGTGCCTGGAGCCATAATCCAGCTGTCACACAGAGAAGGGTTCAGTGGACTTAAACTGCGTTGTTTGTGGTGCAGGAGCAATCCATTCCCTTTTAAGAAGCAGGCACAATGAGCAACCATTAGGCTCCTGGGTTTTGTGCCTTTAATTTGCAAACAAACAAACTCAGCTTTGGTGCCAGCGGCTTTCCTTGCTCCTGCTTCCTCTTGTCTGGGCTCAGTCCAAATTGCTGCTGAGCAATCCTGTTCCCAGTGTGCAGGCTCTGTCCAGCCTCTTCCGTGTTCCCCACAGCACTGAGTTCTGTGTGTCACCATGTGTTCCCTCAAGTATAGTGAGCCAAGGAGCACGAGCAATGGGCTTGTTCCCCTGCCTGAGAGCTGTTGCACAGGACAGCACTGCTCAGGTAGAGCCATGAGCAGCTCTGCCAGGCAGCCCTCACGGCCGTGCAGTGGGCACATGGGTGGATGCACGTTCAGGAACCTGCTGGGTGGTGTGTGCCAGGTGTCTGCCCTGGATCAGGTGCCACAGCTCAGCTGTGCTCTGCCTGGCCTCTGCCTAGGTCGTGTGGTGAACATCAGCAGCATGATGGGTCGGATGGGCAGCCCCGCCCGGTCCCCGTACTGCATCACCAAGTTCGGTGTGGAAGCCTTCTCCGACTGCCTGCGGTACGAGATGCAGCCCCAGGGAGTGATGGTCAGCATCGTGGAGCCGGGCAACTTCATCGCTGCCACCAACCTGTACAGCCCCGAGCGGATCAAAGCCATCGCTGACAAAATGTGGGACGAGCTCCCGGAGATCGTGCGCAAAGACTATGGCAGGAAGTACTTTGATGAGCAGGTCAGCAAGATGGAGACGTACTGCAACAGCGGCTCCACAGACACCTCGCCCGTCATCGAGAGTGTGGCCCACGCCCTCACCGCCACGGCCCCCTACACCCGCTACCACCCCATGGATTACTACTGGTGGCTGCGCATGCAGATCATGACACACATGCCTGCTGCCATCTCAGATCGGCTCTATGTCTACTGAGGCCTCACACTCATAAGCTACCCAGGTGGGAAATATGTTTTAAGGAGAGCTTTGTACACACCTTCCATTAGTCCTTTTGAAATTTTTCTAACCTCATTTCAGAGTACTGTATTTTAGCTCTAAAGGGTTCATTTAAATATCTGACATAACCTACAGGGCGGTAATTTGCAGGAGATGCTCCATAGGCAGGAATAAGTTATGTTTGTGCAGGGACAATGATTCTTTGCTATTTATTTCATGTAATCCTTTCCTTTTTCACGTCAAATATGAAGTTATAATAATTATTTAAACTGCAATTGCTCTAAAGTGTTTTCAGAATAATTTCTGATGATGGCCAAACACAATCTTCACAATTCCTGCCTAGGGTGCAGCCTTCACACCATAAAACAGAGTCCCTCCATGCTGTAATGGCAAACCACTGCTTCCTCATGACAAAGAATGTCCAACTGACTTTTCCAGACCTGGTGACAGTAGCCCAAGGCATAGCAGAGACTTCTTTAATTTGAAGGTCAGAACTCAAAATGCTCAAGGTGCTGAAACTGAGCAACTGACCCCATCCCTTTCTCTCTTAGAATTCTATTGATGAAACATTAGAGGAAAGGAACAACTCTGCTTTTCTTGCATGCTTTCTTGCAAAGGAGTTTGGTGATCCAGGGACTCAATCCTGCAGAACTTCCCCGCAGGAGTTTCTTACTCATATGAGCATTCCCATGAGTGTGAGCAGCTTTACGCACAGGACTGCAGGTGTCAGGATTGGCCCACAGTGACATTTCTCTTCAACAGTAACTGAACATCAGCTCCAGAGTTAGTCTGGAGAAGTTTCATTCAAGCTTCTGTAATTTGTGAGGATCACTGTGGAGCAGAGGGAAGCAGAGAGGGATATAGTCACATCAGTGAATGCCCTTCTTATCAGGGACCTCAGAGTTACACCGAAGTATTTATACATCACCTTGCACAGAAGGGCCTTCACCCTGACCAGTGCCTCTGGGCATTGCTGCAGTGCAGGTGATGATAACAATAATTTCCATTGAAGGAATCACTGAGCTGAAATACATCTAACATGACATAAATCTATCAGAACGTCCATAACAATAAAATTAACCTGACAAGCAGTTTCATTTCCTTGATGGTTGTTTACATATCTGAGAAACATTTGTTTTATATGTTAAAAAAAGAAAAGGAAAAAAACCCAAAAAAAAACCAAAAAACCATAAAAGAGCCTTCCATGGGGAATGCAGAAGGAGTAAATTTTTTTTTAAGCTTGAAAGGCAAAAATAAATATAATTAACCATTGGTAGAGAAGTTAAAAAGAAAAGATCTCACATGCTTTTGTAACGTACAGTGATATGATCAAACTCCTTTGGCTTAATAAATGTATACATGAACGGTAACAAAATTCAGAGGCCTCCTCTCTTTATTTTTTAAATACTCAAAGTGAAAGTTCATATACTGTAGTGGTGAGGTTCATATTGTTACACACGCACAGCATTCAGAGGCTCATTTGCAGTCTTGGGTCTCACACGTCTGGGCTGGGTAGTACAAGACTTCCCTACGAGTACCAGATGTATCCTGACTCTCGTGACAGATCTGCCCACCCTCTGGACTCTGCATGTTCACAGCTCTTAAACCTGTGTTTGCAGCGGACTGTTGCAGATTACAAAGAATTATTAAGGATTATTCCTAATGGATCAGGAAGGGAAACTGAGCTCTGAAGAGGGGAGGGTTGTGGTTGGTGATTCAGCCAGGAAGGCACACAAGTCACTGACAGATCCCAAATAAAACCCTGTTAGAGACTTGCTGGTTTCCAACTGATTTTCTCCAGAGGCTCAGCAGTTGTTGCTGTACAGCACTTGTTGTGGTGCAGGGTGTATTGCCTTTTTTTCCAATACATGGACTTTTCTCTGGGGCACAGCAGAAGAAAGAGTATGAACCACAAGGGACCCAGCAGACACAAAGACTGACTTGCAAGGCAGAGCAAAACACCTGGATAATAATGTCCGGTGCACGTGACACAGCAGAAAGAGAAAAGCCTTTAAAAGTTCTGGTAGTCTAAAAATTCAGCCCCAAGATGCTAAATAACGTTAAAAAAGTATGTAATTCCAGCTGGCGTGCTGGAATTACATTTTCCCAGTTTTACTGCTGGGTTTTAATACAGACATCCATGGAGTTAGACATGGAAAAAAATGAGTGCACAGCCAAGTTCTCTCAGTTTTGCTCAGAGACCCCTGAGAGTGAATGCAGCAGATGTTGAACAGTGCCACTCATTCCCAGACAGATAAAGCTGAGCAGGGATAAATGTGCTCACGTCTGCCCTGGAGGTGCCCCCAGGAGCTCTGAAGCTGTGCCCCCGTGCCAGGGCCAAGGAGCAGTGATGGTACTGTGTGGTTACATGCAATGGGGGGTGATGGCTGGGGTGCTCCTATGCATCCACAGCTGTTTTGACATTTCTGTGTGTTTTCCTGACACTGAGAGTTTGGTTGCAGCTTTGTTGTCAGAAGGGCAGCAAGCTGGCTAGTTTTTCTGCTGGGATCTTGGCAATCCCACGCTTTCAGGGTTTGTTCTGAGAAGCGCATTAAAAGCTAATCCCCTCTGGTTTTGCATGACTGTCCTTTTGACTCGGTGCACTCGAGGTCCTGCCTGCATGGTGCCACTGCAGCTCCTGGAACAGCTTCAGCCCAAGTGCATTTCAAAAACTGACAAGAATAAAAGCATAGCAAAAGAGGACTTGGCCAGGCACCTGATCCTCTGCACTTTCAGAGCTGCCTCAGTGGGACCTTCTGCTCCCACAGGAGGAGCTGGGGAGCCTGCAGGTATCAGTTTGCAGGGTGGCCTCCCCTGGGCTCTAGACTGATCCCAGCTAGCTAGAGCAAGGGCTCTCTCTTCCCATATTTCTTGCCAGGCAAAGACCCTTTGCACTGATGCCACAGATCTCACTGCAGCACCCCTTGGGCAACCTAGAGTTAAAAATGACTTTCCCTTGGGTGGTAGGAGGAGGCAGAGATGGGGTAATTTTAACTACAGCTGTTACATCTTGTTCTGAGCCTTAATGTAGGAACCCACTTCAGAACTTCTTGCTCCTAGTGATGAGAGTGGAGAGTGCTGTGTTTGAGACCCACGTTTTGTGACCTTTTACTGTCACATTATCTGGATGGAGCCCAGGAATTTCCAAGATAAACAGAAGATCATTTCACAGCCAGGAATTCACATACCTTCAGGAGAGCTGGTCCCAAACCCATGCCTCAGTTCCCACATCCTGGCACAGCTCTGGCTCAGGCTCCCTCCTGGGTGTCAGCCCATGGGTCTGGCTGAGACTTAGGGCCCTGGGCTGGTAGTTTGGAATCAGGACTGCTCTGGAAACAGGAAAGAACCACTCCTGTTCAGGCAATGTTAAACAGCTGAGCACAGGGTGTCTTCCCCAGTTGAATTAAATATAACAATTAAATAGATCCTCAATTAAACATATAAGTGGCTCAGTTGCTGAGCTATAAGTCAAATCCCTGCCTGTTCTGAGATTGGACTGAAGCCAAGGAGCTTTGCTGCAAAGTGTATGTGCAGCTGCTGGCGGTTCAGGGACTATGGCTTTGAAAAGAGTGTGTCCTCCCAGAAAACAAGAAGGGAATCACAGATCTGATGACACTTCCCCAGAGAGGTACCACTGAGCAGCACTGCATTGGTTTCTCTTTCTCTCTTTCCCAACAGCCATGTAGGGCTCGCTGTGCAGCCTTGGGGTGCTGCAGACTTAAACTGGTGCTTTGCTGTGTGAGATGAGGCTCTTACCTGGTACCACCACAGCAGCAAACAGTGAACTCCTCCTCACTGCATGAGTCCAAGCAGCAGGGGACACCAAGGCTAGAAGCAGCCTGTGCACCTGCCATGTGGATGGCAGATAGTGCTGGCAGTGCCACCTCTGCTCATCACAACCCTCACTGGGTGGTGGGTGAAAGGGATGCTGTGAATATGCGCCAATTTTGGCAGTCTGAGGGGGCAGCACACATGCCACTCTGTGAGCCAGGTGGACTGACCGACTGCCTGGAGCAGGCTCAGCATCACCCCTGGGTGGGGACAGCAAACAGGGGGGTGACAGCTTGGCCTGTGCTACTGGGAACTTCCACCCCCCACCATGCAGTGAGGGACACGCAGTGTCATCCTCCAGCTCACCTGCAGCCAGTGAGGAGTGTAGGTAGTTGCCTACCATGTTCTGCCTTCCAAGGGATTCCAGGACTTCAGGACTGCCTGGAAAACCACAAAGCAGGCTGCTCTGCTTCCTTGGCAGGTCTGTAGGAAGCATGGAGGCAAGGAACCTGGCTAAGATGTATGTTGCTATCTTGATATTTGCTAACATAGTGTTTTGTTTGTGGTTATATTAAGATGCCTTTTTGTCAGCATCTGTTCCTATCAGATATGAGTCTTTCCTCTTTCTGGGGCTCTAGCACCATAAGGAACTGGGAGAGGGACTGGACCTGGCTGCAGCCTCTTCCTGTCATCCCCTCCCTTCCCTAGCACAAGGTTGTGCAATTATTTGTGTGATGTGAGACATCTTAAGCAGAAAAGCTTGGGAGACGTGTCCTCACCTCCCACATGAATCCTGGGGAGAGAGAGCTCTCCAAAGTAGGGGTGCTCTGGTTTCACAGCCGTGCAGCAAGCAGGTCATCCCACCCACAAACCAGTCTGGATCTGTGGTGCTGAGGAGTGTGCCCTGGGAGCCACAGCCTCACTGCAGCCACCCCAGACAGGTGCAGCCCTTGGCAGGGACTTCATCCCATCCTCCCTTTGCATTTCTGACAAGCTTCAATGTGCTGGTCCCTGGCATATTTGCTCCCCTCACTGCTTACCTCCACATCAGCATATAGGGCCAGGCACTGAGGAGAGGTCCTGCCTTTCCCAAGAGTCTAGTCCCATGAGTTTGAAATCCCCTTCCTGTTCTTGTGCTGGTATTCACCCTTGAGCACAGCCTTACTTTATTTTCCTGCTAAAATTGCAAGTTGGGAAGTAACAGGAGAATACTCTCCCTCTCTCCAAATACTCACACACCAAACCCTCAGAAAGCTCCTTGCCAGAGCTGGGGATGAAAGTGTAAATGTTCCCATCCCCATTTCTCCTCTGCTGTGAATGTCAGAGCAGCAGCTTAAAAATGCAGCAATACCCAGAGTGATCACTGTGGTGGTATTTCTGACTTTGCCCGGAGCAGGATGGACCATAAATCTTGTGAGATAACATGTTGCCATACAGACTTCCAGCCAGTTTTTCAGGCCTTAGGAGTGTGAATGCTGCTGGTGCCTCCCAGCCAGCCCACCCAGGGCTGGGCATCGTTAGCACAAAGCAGCAGGTTTCTGTTGTATCCATGAACACAGGGTGAGTATTCACTGCTTCCCCTATCATGAGATCTTGGAGGTATTGTGGAAAACTTTGCCAGGATCCATTCCACTACCCAGTGAAACTGAGGTATTTGTTCTTAAGAGACTGAAAGTATAAGTGGTCTGAAGGAGAGACAAGTAAAACTACAGATTGGTCCTGCAGAAGCTCTGGGTTATTCTTATGTGTCAACTCTGAATCTGCAAGGAGTTTAAAACCAAAGATATTACTCCTTGATGTGTTATCAGGACCTGGCCAGCCCCTGCGCATGGCCCAGGATCCCATTTCAGCCCCACCTGCAGCTGTACATCACCGGGGTGTAGATTGAGGATGCTGATCTTCAGCTGCTCTGGGTTGGATTCACCCCTACAGCCCCTGCCTGCCCCCCGCTCTCCAGTGGACCAAGTCTGTGACCTTGCTCAGGGCGAGAGCAGCGCTCAGGGGTGAGGGATGTTCTTCTCTGATGGGTTGCTCCTGACAGCCCTGACATTGCTCACGCTCAACCTGCTGTGTTTGGGAATGGACCCAGTGGTACCAGGAGGTCACCACCTCCCTCCTTGTCCTGCCTCTGCTTCTTGGACCCTGCCGCTGCTTCTCCCTGCCGAGAGGTGCTCGCTGTCCCCTGTGGCTGGGGATGTGCCTCTCGCTGGGTGCTGGTGCACAGCAGAGGGTGCTGGATCAGCAGGAGCTCAGGGAGCTGCTTTCCTCCGGCTCACCAGCACTTTCCCTGAAGCTCCTCTGGATGCCACCCTGCTCCATGGGGATTAGCTATGCTTGGCAGAGATCTTTGCAGATGAGGGAATTACCTTCCACCCCATGGAGACAGAGATTTGTGTTGCCTTTGCCGATGCTGTGGGACAGCTCTGCCTCTCTGGGCTGTTACTCAGGAGTTTTCTCTAGCACAGAATCCCTCAGCAATTAGCTCACCTGCTGTGGAGCAGCACTTCCCACCAGCAACACCACCAGCCCACCTGGACAGATTGGCTCTGCACAGGAGAGGGGGGGCCAAACCCTGCCACAACCCAGCCCAGTCCTGCTTGTACTGAAGCTGCCTGGGCAGCATGCCCAGGGATGCAACCCTTTCTCCTCGTCATCTCTTGAGTCCTGAATTTTCTCTTGTTTCTCAGGTCCTGGGGGATCCCTTGGGCTAATTCTCAGCCAGATCAATGCACTTCCAGCCATGCTCTAGCACTAATGAACAAGGAGCTTAGTGGGGCGAATTTCTAGGGGGTGGGTCAGCAAGTGGCTCCTGGGCTCTCAAGAGGTTGGTAGACTTTTATTTTCCCTTGTTGTTCCTAAAAGCAGGTTCCCTTCTCAGACTTGGATGGTCTGAGACCACGGTGCTGACAGGAGGGGTGTGTGGGTGTGCCATGGGGCAGCAGGGCACAGAGATGCTCTGGGGTGAGGTGGGCACACAGGCATGTGACAGGAGTGCCAGTGGGGGACAGTGTGGCATCTTGAGGAGACTACAGGGGCGCAGGGCAGCCTGCTGTAGCATGAGTGTGGGTGTGTGTCCTGCTCCAGCTGCCAGAGGAGGGCTGGGGGGTGGTGGGTGGGAGGATTGTCTGTCTCCAAAATGCCTGCCCTGGATTGAACCCACTGGAGTCCTTCCAGCCACCTGCTGTTGGTGCTGTGGCCCTGCAGGGTGTCCTGAGTGCTGGCTGGAGGTGAGCAATCATCCCCAGACCCTGAAAAGGTCCCTTTCAGCCCTGGCAGATGAGAACAAGGGGTGACACATCCACCAGAGATGATTCAGTGCTGGCACAAAGCACAGACAGAGCCGAGCCCTGCACTGGTGCTGTGGGCCATGCACAGACTGGCACCAGGCTGAGCCCCAGCCACCCCCCTGAAAGGCTCTTTGTGGCCCTGGCTGCTGCAGCCACGTCTCTGCTCCTGGATATCCACTCATGGCAGGCTCCCGCACACAGATGTTTGTGATTTTCTGACCCACTGCAGCCATGCTCTGGTCTGTACCTTAACTGAAACCCATGCCAAAATCCTTCAGAAATTCCTCAATGTGGAGTATGAAGCAGCAGCAGCATGGATTTTGTTGGGTTTCCTCTAGATGTGGCCACTCTGGAGCTGTGCTGAGCAGAAACGCTCATGTGCTGGTGTCTGGGGTGTGATGCCCTCCCAGGATGTGCAACCCAGCCAAATGACATGTCTCACATGGTACTGAAGGTCACCAGCTCCCTTCCCTGCAAAGGCCTGTGCCAGAGCTTCTCACAGTGCCCTGATGTCTGTGTCCAGGAGCTGAGCTGGCTCTTGTTGCCCACTCTCACACAGCTCTGCCCAGCAGCACCGGGGCTTTGCTTTGCTGGTCTGTTTGTCCCTCTGTGGAATGGTTGGTTTGCTGCTAAGGCTGCTTCTTGTGAGCAAACAGGGCCATAGGTGGCCCAGGCTGGGCTCAGTGCTGTGGCCTGGCATGTGCAGGGGGGGTCACACCCAGGAGGCAGAAGTGAGCAGATGTCCTGGAGTCTGAAAATAACCATTCCATTCCAAGGAAACCTTGGGGCCCTGGAGGACTGCGTCTTCTGACTGCTGTTTCCCCTCCTCTGTAATTCTTTAGAAAAAAAAAAACATCCAGGCATGCTAACTCCATTCCAGAAATGGAAAAAACATGCCTGAATTCCCAGCCTAGCTGATAGCCAGGTCTCCAAGGAGGGAGGACATGTAACACAGCCTGGGATCTCGAGGGGATGCCCACCAGGCTGAGCTCCTGCTCCTGGAAAGCACAGCTCTGGTGCTGCCTCCCTCCCAGCCAGCCAGCTGCCAGTCAGTGGAGATGGGACTGCCAGGATCGTGGAGATCTTTGAAATGTGCTTTTGACAGAATTCATCCTGGTTTGATACAGCAGAGAGAAAGGGAATCCACAAGGAATTACCCGGGGCCCTGTGGATGTCTGTTAGACCGCAGTGAGGATGAAAGCAGATGAGCTTTTTTTAGGGCTTGGCTGAAACACTCTTTAGGCTCCGCTCTCGGCAGCGCTTTGAGCTGAGCTGGCGGCTTTGATCCCGCGTGCGGTCGGAGAACTCGCAGGAACTCCTGTAGCACTGCGGCGGGGAGAGCAGGCACACGGGGGATTTTGTTTGGGAATGCTGCTATTAGCTCAGTCACAACTGTTTTGGAGGATTTTGGTGAGTGAAGGCAGCAAGCAAGCAGGGCTGGATTTTAGCCAGCTGGTAACCAGGTGGTGGATGTGTCTTTAGCTGCAATTGCACCAGTATGCATTGCAGCCCTCGGCAGGATTTTTAAGACATTGCATTTCTTAAAAGACCTAATGTTGGAGGAGGTGTATGTGCTGTCAGTGGCAACACCTACTGAAGCTTCTGCGGAGCAGCCAGGGGGAAATGCAGGCATGTCTGTTTGGTGATGCTCCTCCCAGCCTGGGGGTCAGTGCACTTGTGGACCAGCTGTGGGTCACCCAGCTTGGGCTGTGACCCCTTGGACCGTCAGATCTGTCACCCTCCCACTCTTTCAGGATCAGCCCTTTTTCAGACTGATTATAGGCCTGGCTGGAAATGCAGACAGCATGGTTTCAGTGTGAGTCACAGAAGGTTTGGTGGCTTTTCTCTCCTTGCAGCTCCAAGCTCTCCAGCCAGAGGGGATAGCTGGCAGCTGGCAGTGTCAGCCTCCTCACCCCGAGGAGCAGATCTGCAGCCCTTGTCCTCGTGGGCAGAGGTTTGTATGTGTCCTGGGCAGACTCAGTGGGAGCAAGTAGGAGTCTCAAGTATTATCCTGGAGATCTTTCATCTTGTGGGGGAAAAGTGACCCCAGAGGTGGGTGGAGGGGAGGCTGGGCTTCCCAGGGATCCCCCGTAGGGGCAGATCTGCTCCTGGGAGCCTGGAATTGGTGCCTGCCATGCACCCTCTCCCATCCCTGAGGCAAACAGAATTGCTCCTCTCCTGAGAAGCAGAGACCTGCCAGACTTGCTCCTCTCTGCCAGCAGGAGTTCCTGAAGTGCCTGGTTTGCAAGTAGGGATGGGTTTTTAATTAAACTGACTGTTACAGCTGGGGGACACAGACAAGTGCCAGGTAGGTGAGGCCTTCTTTGTGTCTGTCAGCACAGGACCTCAGCTCTCCCTACGAGCATTGTCCCACACTGCTGGTAGCAGAAGCAACAATTTTGTGTGTAGGGTGTTGCCCTGGAGGTCTTGTAACATCTACAAGGTGAGGGAAAGCCTGACTGGGCTCACTTTGGAGAGGGAATGTCTTATCTGTGAGAGATAAACTGCTGCCTTTTACTGGGGAGAGCACAATGCTGTGCCAAAGCAGTGACCCACAGGTCAGACCCCCAAGCTCAGAAACTGCCATCAGACATATTCTCTGCTCCCCAGTCTTCCAAACTATGTGAAACATGTGTTTGAGCTCCAAGAGTCTCAGGGCTGCCATGGATCCTGATGCTTCCACAGTCAGCTGCTCTGAATGGGCTCTCACATGTGGTTTGCTCAGTTACATTTTGTCTGGGCCCCACAGCATTTGCAGCATCTTCCAGCTCTGCAGCAGGCAGTGACTGCAGGACCTCAGACATCTCCCATCCTCTGATTTGTAACACTCCTGTGTTTCCTCCACCCATCACCCTGCTGTGCGCCTCCTCCCCAGCCTGGAGACCAGCAGGAATGGTCATTTCAGGTTCTTCTGAGCTCCCTATTCAGATTTGTGCCACCTTCATCAAGGTTTCTGCACCATCCAAGACTGCTCCCAGCCCTCAAAAATGCTGATAATGTCCCTTAGTACTCAGAGGTTTTCAGGTCCTTGCAGCAGCTGTAAACTGAAGGAGCCATCTTTTGTGTAAAGCACATTGTATTTTGTTTGTACTAAAAATAACTTGGAAATGGTGTCAATGAATATCTTTGGAAACATCCCAAAGCAGTGTGACATGTCTCAAGGTGCACCAACGCAATGGACACCACTGATGTCCTGGTTGGGAACCCCCTGACCCCAGCACAGTGCCCCCAAGCTTCAGCATCAGTCAGTATTGTCAGCATAACCCTCTGGTGTAAGAGCACCACTGTTATTTGTGCAGACTTATCAGATGATTTACAATATCTCTAATCAAGCCCATTATTTATTAAGATAAAATTAGCACTTAATTACCTGAGTTTTTTATTAGCAATGAGGTGATCCTTGCCTCAACAGTTAATTATCCCACAGCACCTTGTGGCCCCTGCTGCCCCCACCTTAGCTCCTTGTGCTCAGGAGAGCCCTTTGCTGGCTGTGCCATGCTCCTGTGAGGCTCCATGAGGCTTGGCATGTGCTACAGAGCTGTGGTGTGGGTGGTGATGGAGGTGAGGAAACCTGGGGGACGAGTGGTGGTGGGGACCAGGAAGGCAAGTGGCAGCACAGAAGAAACACAAATATGAAGAGTTAGGCCAGCAGAGTGCCATTGGAGTGGGCAGGGAGCAGAGGTGCTGCTGCCCCTTAGCACAGTGTACTGAGAGCTGCACTCTCCTCACCTTGCTGACAGAGATGTTCTTGCTCACCTGAACCCTCGGAGAGCTCAGGTGCTCACACGGCTCCTGCAGCAATTTCATCTCTGGGCTCCCTCGGTAACAGCAAAGGAAGAGGAAGAAGGAATTGCCCTCTAGCACGCTCCAAAAGGCAGCATGCTGTAAAATTCATTACACTCAGACTAGTTTTAGCCCTCCTGTAAAATACATTTTGTGCCTAATCTTGGTAACACATCTCTTCACCACCAGCGTGGCAGTGCGTTTCACTGCCGATGAGTAACGAGAGAAGCCTCACTGCGGCAGTGAGAGCAGCTCTGCTTGGCAGCCACGTATGGTACCCTTTTTCTGGAGATAAGTTTTCCCCCATCAGGCTGTTTTGAGCTTCCTTAACTTGAAATGATCCGCACTCACTTTGCAGTGCCTCACGCGGCAGGGGAGATGCTGCCTCCCCGGCTCCCTGGGTGGATCGCTGTGTCCCTGGGATGACGTGCGAGGCTGAGCTTGAGGTCCAGCCTGGGTGTCCACAATCCAGGGGTACACACGGGGCTTGCATCCCTTCAGGAAAGCTTTCAGCCCGTGGTCGGAGACTCACAGACATGTCTGTCCTCCAGAGTGAGCTACGAGAGCTGTGTTAGACCAGGACAGGAGTAATTTCTCCTGGTGGGCACCTATTTAAATCTATTTGAAGCAATCTGCGGAGAGAAGCATCCCTCCAGGCTACCTACAAAGCTGCGAGTGCTCTCCTAGTCTTGTGTACAGGAAACAAACAAACAAACAACTATGCATTTCTTCACCAAAGGAATGCAGTAGAAATGCTTATGGACAACCTTTGCAGAGCAAGGGAAGACCAGGTTTCATGCGCTGTGTGGGCTGATGGATTTAGCAATGAGGACGCCAAGCCCCGAGAGGCTGCAGAACCAGCAGAACGGCGGCGTGCCCGGAGCCGGGGCTGCCTGCGCTCCTGTGCCAGCCCCACCGCCGGCCCCGAGCCCCGCCGCTGCCTCTCGGGCTCTGCTCGCCGGCTCTGCTCGCTTGTCTCCTGCCCCGAGACGATCCCAGCCACAGATTACTATTTGGTTCCCGGTTTGGTATAGAGGGAGGAGGTTGTAGCATCCGCCTTTCACTCCCGTCCTTTTTCCAGAATGAGTCACTGTGATGAAGGAGCTGAGCAACAGGCGAGAGGCTAATTCGCCCTGTGCCGGTGATTCAGCCTCTGCCGGGGCGGTGACAGCGTGAGCAGAGCTTTTGTTTCTCCCCATCAGCTGATGACATAAAGCGTTCTTGCCCCTCTTATGACATTTCATTGTAGAAGAAATATGGACAAAGCGATGTGTAAAATAGTGATGAGTGATGTCCCCGCTCCAGGGAACGCCCTCTGGTTCTCAGCCTACCCGGAACGCAGGGCAGCTCGCTGTGCCCACAGCCAGCCCTTCTCTTGCCCAGGGACGCTGTTGCTGCGCTGCCGGTGCCAGGAGCAGCTGAGGGCACAAGGGCTGGAGCTGGCCCAGCACACACAAGGGCTGGAACTGGCTCGGTCGGTGCGCGCAGACGAAGGAGCGCTGTGCTGGGGCAGTCTGGGAGTGCCACACCAGCTGCTCCTGCAGAGCCACGGCAAAGCTCCTGCGGCGGTGTCACAGCCACCCTGGCGACATGCACAGGCATTCCCGACACTGGTGGTTTGCCAGGAGCGTGGCACAGCCCCACACTGCAAATGGGGCCTGGGGTTTGCAGGATTCCCTCAAGAGGGGTGGACAGTTCTGCAGAAATCAGTGACCCAGGCAGAACATTCTAGAAGTTTACTACATCCTGAGTGCTGCGACAAATAGGGAATGCTTATCCCCTGCCTCTTCTCAAACGAGGCTTTGGGGCACCAGGTGACATTTCACCAGGTGAAACAGAAGCCTATTCACCACAACAAAAGAGGAAAAACTTATTTACAAAATATGTAGTTAAGCTGTGAAACTCTTTGCTGCATGGCAGAGAGACTAGCAAAATTTTACAAGGATTCAAAAAATGATTTGTTGGGTTAATGGAAGAAAATACCTGATGGTCACTAATTCAAATACAATTCCAGCATTAAGAAGGCCTTGAATGAAGTGTCAGCAGATGTGGGAAGGACATGCAGGAGTCACCTTTGCAGGTTCTCATGGGCATTTACCCTCCCCTTGGCACACACTGGGAAGCTGCACCACTGGTCCAACTCACTGTGACTATTTCCACATCCCCTTGCTCAACACACATGTGAAATTTATAGGTTCCTGTATAAGTAATATGTTGACTTTCAACAAATGCTGCCTGATGAGTTACTCCTCTGAAATCCAGCACAGCAAAATTAATATGAAGCTGAACTGGCAAACTATAAATCATCTTTTACCGACTTTAGCATTTTCTTCTCCCAGTTCTTTACATTTTGCATATTTTGCACTTGCATTTTAGATGAAGCCCTAGGACCTGCACGTAAGATTAATGCATGATTGATAGCAGCTTCAGGATATTCAGACAGCAACAATAAGTGTATTATTGACAGTGAATATTCATAGGGATAGATCAGCTTAGAGGATTAAAACCCACATCCTAGAGGGGTGGATGTAATGAAAACAGGGGCAATCAAGTAAATGAAGCAGAAAAGGTGTAGCTTTATTGTCCTTTTACAGTCACTGCCTCTGAGCCTCCTTCAGTTCATAATTACTGTTGCTGGAAGATAACAGCCATTAGCAGTGGCTACAGATCCCTGGCCTCTTTGAAGTCCTGAACAATAGACCACAGGAGGTGCTACAGGACCTTCTTCATCTTCTCCCCAGTCTACACCGTGCCTGGGTCATGCAAACTGCTGACTTGTTCCCACCAGCAGCATTCTCAGCCACCTTTGATCACAGCCACCCTTGTAACAGCTTCGAGGAACAGGCTTTGTTTTGGTAGAATAAATATAATTTTTGTCTGATAATATCAAAACAACTGCGAGGAAGGCAGTCCCTGGATCACCCTGGGAGGGAGGAGAGTTGAGCTAGTTTGGACAATGCTAAGATCCTGCCAAGGAACTTTTCCCCTCCTGACCATCTGGTTCAGCCCAGTGACAGCAGCACCCCTAAGTCCCAGCCAGGCATAACTTTGTGTGAGATCATCAGGCTCAACCTCAGATCCAACCAGCACAGTGAGATGTACAGGGCACATAAGATCAAAACTTATCTCTCAATTAAACCTACAATCTAAAAATTAAAACAGAAATGTCTCTTCAATTCAAAAGGTTTTTTCCTTAATTGCTAGTGACTTATAAAGCGATTCCCCTGTACACAATAAGATCTATGGTTACGTTTTAATTTCTCCATAAGATAAAAGAACCATTTAACTGTTCTCCTTGTGGTTTTGCTCTAATTTCATTCCATTAGGATATTAGAGCACTGTTTTTGCACTCCTGGGTACAAGCAGGTGTTTGGTGGCCTTGCCCATGGCCAGCTGATTCCATCTGTTTTGTCTAGGGCTTTGCAGCACCAGTAATAAATGACTCATGCTGAGTATGGGGTTTTTATGCTTTCCTTGTGCAGAAACCATAGAAAGGACAGATCTCTCCCTTCCAACGTACCTGGCACCTGCCAGGTGCTGCTCAGGACTCTCTGCACCATTTTTGCACAACAGCCTTGTTCCAGTCTAGGAGCCTGCACAAGTGTCTTTGTGGATGGGGCTGTTGCTTTGGTTTCTTGGCAGGTGTTCTCTGAATGAGCCAGCTCTGAACAGTAAGGCAAAAACACTCTCTCTTTGGATCACAGAAAATAGGTCAGGAGGAAATTCATGGATCCTCAAATCTGACCACTCATTTTCTCAAGCAATCAGTTGATGTAATAGCCTTCATAAACAGTGAGGCTTTGACTGTGCTCTTCCTATATGAAAGTTGCTGAAGACACACATGGTTCTGATGGATAGACACCTTGTTTTAGAAAAAAAAGTAACACAGCCCGAATTTTAATTGTGGCCAGAAGATATCAATTTGTTCCTGTGGCAACAAAAGCTTAGGCAGCTGCTCTCACTCCCAGCTGGTCAGGTTCCAGCTAGTATATAATCACTTCTGCTCTCACCTGTCTCTCTGTGTATGAGGGTATGAGTTTATATGGACTACTAGTTTGCTGCCTGTGTGACTACATGGTGGGACTACTCTATATTTTTGTAGTGGAAATGTGGTAAAAATCTGTGATCCCTAAAGCAGTGCTTTGCTGTGACCAAAGTGGGGTTGCCACTTTTATATTGTTTGGACAATATAAATATAGGTCTCCTGTATGAGTGAGTTGGCTTTAGACCTTATTTGATTAATCTCCTCTTGTTGTGTCCTGGAGGGTGATAAAAGGCACTTAACTCCAGCCTTGCTTTCTACTTCAGCAGATTTCGGTTTGTTCTCAGATGCTGCAAGAAGCTCTGAGATAAGTATGTTTCTCTAGAAAGTGTCTTCCCTGCTCCATATCTGGGGCTGGATTTGGCTCTGTTTTGTGCTGAGAGTGTTATCTGTTTCCTCAGGGTCTCCTAAACTAAGCCATGAGTCTGGAGATGGTTTGCAGTGAGGGCTGCCTGTGTCACAGCTCTGCTCCAAGCCTGCTGGGGGAGCAGAGGGGTTAAGGGACAAGAAAATAAGACGTTAATCCCAGCTACATAGTCCAAAATTCTGAGAACTTCAAGATAGTGCAGACTTCTTGGTTTTGTTGGAAGACAATCATTCACTGTAACCTTGACTTTCAAGCTGAATCCACCTGTGTTTACCCTGGGGTGCTGTTCTCTTGGGCCCCTGATGTGATATAAGTTCATGGCTCTGCTGGAAGTCATTGCTGTCAGACTTGTGATTCAATGCACTGGCTTTAGCTCTCCAGGACAGTCTAGCCTCCCCTGCTCTAGCATGCTGAACTACAGAGTTTTCCTTTGGCCTCCAATGTGGTTATTTCCTTGCTTAACCGTTTATTCCCGGCAGCCTGTGCCATTTCCTGTACCCATTACTGCTGTTTCAGCAAAAAGTACTTAAAACTGCTTCCTTCTTGTGGACTTGGAAAACTTCTAGTTCTGTCCCACCATCAGTGCGGCACAGCCTCACTTCTTGGTTTCATTCATTTGCTTGGCCAAAAATCCCACTGTTGTTTACTGATTAACTGTCTCTTCTCACTGCTCCACCTCTCCATCTGGCCCTGGGCTGTGTAGCTTGGCTGGGCTCCCTTCCCCTCGAGCTGGAAGTGGCTGTGAGGGTTTTCTTGTGCTACCAGCAAGTCTGTTTTTCTTCTGTGTTTGGGCTCAGCTTTCCCTGGGCTGTGCAGAGCTGCTTGGCTGCTGGTGCTGCTATGAGCTGCCCCTGTGGTCTGGAGCTGCCTGAGATTGTGCTATTTAAGAGGGTTCCTCACATCTGTGTTGCTTTGAATTTGCCCTGCTCCTATTGCTTTGCTGAGAGTCTCTCTTGCCAGAGAAAGCAGGAGTTTTCCCTCCTCTCCCAGGAAGCAGGATAACAGTGGCCCAGCTCTGTGCTGGAGCTGGCTCGGGCATGGGCTGCCTGTGACTTGTGAGTTAGCTGGATTTGGGCAGGTCTGTGGGTGGATGTTTGCTGGGAAGGGATAAGCTGTGGAGCTGTTGGAAGAGGTCTGGGTTGTGATATGGTTTAGTGCTGGGTAACAGCCAGGCTGGTTCTGGCAGCTGCTGAACTGGGACAGGAGCACTCCCCTTTAGCACTGTGCATTACTGAGTCTTCCCTTTCTTAACCCCCTCAATCAATATCTCTAGGTCTTCCCTGTGACAGTACTATGTGGGCTTGTGCTTCAATTTCTGATGAATGGTATAAAGCTGCTTTTTGCTGCAGTGTTTGAAATCTTTGAGACGTCACAAATGCTGCTGTTGCCCAGGTGTGAAACGCTACTCTGCCAGCAATGGGGAGCACTGCTCCACATCTAGGTCTCCACTGTGGCTTCATCAGAAGTCTAGCTCACAGGAGGGGGAGTGGAGCATGCTGGAGGACAGAATTTGGGCTCAAAATAAATGAGGTTAAATAAGTAGAAGAAATGTGCAAGTCTGCACGATATAGCAATAGCCTTGTGAAAACAAACTTTACTCAGATTTTGCTGATTTAAGTTACTGTCAAGTGTCTTTTCATCTTTGCCTTCCTGCATTGCTGTAGATGCTGCTCTGCAGGTGGGAGAACCTATCCCTCATGGCAGCACAATAATTCTCTCAAGGGTATATGGTAGTGGGTGGCTTGTTGTGCAACCATCATGAGATGTCATGGGTGTTACCTTCTGCACAATTTTTGTTTTTGCTTTTTCCTGCCCTGGTGAAGACTCCCATGTTTCCTGACAGTTTTGGCTTTGCTACCCTTCTCACCCCTCACAATGCTCTGCTACTTCCGGGTTAGCCATCACCTCCCAGCTCAGTTAATCAGACTCTTGTTAGCTCTGGTCCCCTGCTGCTTTTTCCCCACTCTGCTGCTTTAATCCTGCTCTGATCTGACAATCAAAGCACATGGAAACAGTGGCTAGGATATGCTCTGGAAATAATGCTGCCCTTTAAAGTCCTTGGTAGCTTTCTTCTCTTTGGTCATGCCCTAAAACTTCAATTGTGAGATCAAAATCTTCCTATATTGACTGCTATAATCTGCTGCCTGAAACCTCCTCATGAAAACTGTTGGTGCTTACATCATCTGTGCTGTGGCACTTAGGAATGCAGTGGGAAAACTCCATCTATTTTTACTGCAGTGAAGATGCAGGGAAATTCTGCACCATAAGGCAGTTGTGTGCCATGCACGACCATGAGCTCCTCAGCACATGTGCTGGAAGATCAGGAGTCTTGGCTCCTTCCCATTCAGAAGTGATGTACACTGACAAAGATTAGCTTAAAAGCAGAGCCCTGGGGGGTGACAATTCAGCACAGATGGGGCTGTGGGGCAGGAGAGGGGCAGCTTCACTGCAGAGGTGCTGGTTACAGCCCTGAAGGGAGGAAGCAGCCTGGGGAGAGAGGGAGGGCTGAGGGCAGCACTGCACAGTGGCTTCAGCTTTACAGGTTTTTGTAAGATTTCACAGCTCTGATATTCAGGCACAGATATCTGCTCATTTACTTGATGTCTTATAAAGTATTAAGAAAAATGTTTGATAGAGTGCTGATTTGCTTAAACAATAAGTATTGATGTGAGGAAAAAAATGTTCTGGTGACAAAACGGTTCTAAAGCTCTCCTACAGCATCTTGCATATGCTAGTGAGAAATGTCCCTATTATATGTAGAGGTGGTGCTGCCTCTGTGACATGTGGCATCCTGTTCCTGCACAGCCATTATTTCCATGCTTTTGAGTTTTCATTCTCTTCAGTGTCTGATGTGTGAGGTAGGAGAGAAGGGTGAGAGATGAATAAATCAGAATAATGATCAAGAACATGTTCTCTATTTGCATTAAGAGTTTTGAACAGCCTATATATGAGCCTTTTTGATGAAACCTGGAAAGTAGGAGTGCTGGTTGTCAGTAAAGAACGGACAATTGCAAAATATTCTTTCCACAGGAAAGGGCCTCACAGCCTGAGGCAATATTTCCACTGTTTTCAAATGTGTCTGGTCACTTATAACAGGTTTACTCTATTTTATGCAGCTGTGGTCTGGCATGCTGTATGATAGGGAAAATTTTCAAGTTATGATTTGCAGACACTAGATTATTAAATAAGTCCTGTACAGACAGAATAATGGCTGCTTGTCTTTTTTCTTTCCCTCCCCTGAATTGGAGCAATTTCATTCTCAAAACAGCTCAATGTCTTTGACTTTTCTAAATGCAGGGTGATTTTGTTCTCTGTAGTGTGTGTGAATGTGCCTTGAGTCTTTCCATTTCCACTCCTAGCACACAGGGCAAAGTGGAAAGGCTCCTGGATCTTGTTTTCAGTTGACTTCAGGTTCAAGTAGTCAAGTCCTCCAATCCCTTTTATGCCTGATTATGTTTGGGACACTTGTGTCCTTCCCATGTTTCGCGAAAATAAGCAATGTGGAAACTGGAATTCTCATGCTGGAGGTACAAAGAGCAAACGGCTGCTGCCTTCTTGTTGTGCTGTGGGAAGGCAGGATGGGTCTGTCCCCAGCAGCCAAGTGGTGAGTGTTCAAATTTGATGCTGGGAATGTGTACTGTGCTTAGGATGTGTAAAAACGGGACTTCTGGCTCTTAATATTAAGATTTTACTTTCCAGCTTGATGAACAGAGCTAACTATACTTGGTGCTTGGCCAGCAGAACACAGGTTGATGCAGCCTGGTCATGGCTGGGTGGTGGCCAAGCCCATAAAGAGCAGGTATGGTTTGGGCTACAGCCTGGAGTGGCAACTTGGGGCGGGGGGTGGTGTGTGAAACTGCAGCTTCAGAAAATGTTTCATCCTAACCAGAAAGAGCCCCAGGCAGTAATGCAGAAACAGCAGGCCTGTATTGATCCACAAAAGAGGAGCTCCTCTACCAATAGCTTAGGTTTAGTTCGTGCTTTGCTACAACAGGAATTTGCTCCAGGTATTTCTCTCCCTTGTGTCTTGTTCCTGGATCCCACCTCAAAGTTGTATGGTAATGGTATAAAAGCCTTGTGTGGAAGAAAAATCCAAGGAATTAATAAGATAACAGGAGTGACACTAAGTCTTTAGACTGAAATTTTTCTTGGGGAAAAACTCCTATTCTTTAACTTGCAGAACTTTCCTGGATGTCATTGAGGCTGGTGTCTGTTACTAGAACTGTCTTGAACTATGTCCCTAGACATTGACCATCCCCAAGGGCCCTCTCTTTGCCAGCAGGTTTGGATATGCAACACCAACCATCCTTCCACAGTGTCATATCAATATACCATGAATGGCAAAACTATGCATTAAAATCACTGAAAATTCAAAGCAAAACATTCTGAAGGGTGCTCAGTTTCACCTGGTGTCAGAAAAGGAGTTTCTAAATCAACACCAGTGCTGCTTGTCTAGAAAAAGAGCAAGTTAATTATTCCCTGCTTGACACAGAACTGGTTTTGCATGATTTGCAGATTCTGATCCTTGTCTCCTTAATCTGCCTCTCTTCTCTTTCACCACCCACACAAAGCTTCTCTTTCTACCTACTTCTAGCTCCTGTGTGATGATACTGGTTATTGCCTCCATTCATGGGGCCAGGCTCAGAATACAGACAGTCTCCTGACACAGCTGATGGAAGCAGCCCTGTCCTGACGGGTTCCTGGGGAGAGCAGCCCATAACCCAGCAGCTGCTCTGACCTGCTGTGTGACCACAGGCACTGGTGGCCCCCAAGCTCTGTCCCTCCACCAGCACAGCACTTGCTGCTGTGCTCAAGGCACTGCTGAGTGTCCTGCAGGCAGCACTGCTGTATGGCTGGAAGCAGGCAAAATTAAGGATAATTGACAACCAGTTGAGAAGAAAGTCTTATTGTGTGTTTTCTGTTCAAACTTAATCCTGGAGAGTGCTTCTGACTCTGGGAAAAGCTTATTTTTATGCAAATTCTTTGAAACATCCCAGTGTGCTGCTCTTCTCTGTATCAGTATGTGGAGGAGTGTGTTGGCACCTGTGTGAATATGCACAGGTACAGTGCAACCATTTCAGTATGAGTAAGATGTATATACTTTGGTGTATGTCAGTTTTTGCTGACCTTGTTTTTCAGCCACAGGGGTGTACTGTGTGCTATGGCTTTGGCAAGCCAGAAAGAGCCCTTAGTGTGGATTACATAAAGGCCTTTTCCATGGAAAAACCATGTCAGAAGATTCCTAAAAGATGATAATGCAGCTACTTTTGTGCTCAGAACAGCTGAGTAAACCTGTTTTATCTACAAAGTACAGTGGTTCAGCAAATGCATGCCATCTGGAAAACAATTTTAAAATACGGGGTGGTCAGGCCAAATTCCAGGAGCAGGAATGCTGATGGTCTTGTACAGGGACATTTTGATGAAAGAGCTGTCTCCACCTCTTTGCTTCCTGAGAAGAGATGTGATACCTATGGATTTGCACTAAAGGACACCCTTGTTCACAGATGCTGTGACTTTAGAAGAATCTGCTCTAACCTGTAAGTCAGATGGAAAGGGAGCTGAGGCAGGGAGCACACAGGCAACAAGTGATACTGCTGTAGGAATGCAGGTGTACAGTCTAATCTGCTGCTGTGGGCCCCAAAGAGCCTTGGCTGGATGGGGTGATAGAATAGACAACTAAGTCAAGACCTCCTGAGTGTGCCAATTGTACAGTCTCCTGATCTGGGTCTCCTGCTGGCTTTTTGTACCCGCTTGGTGGTCTCTAAGAGCATCCATCTTTAGAGATGATGAATCTGGCAGCTTTTGTTGGCCTCAGTGGTTGTGTGGTTGTTTTTGTTTGGTTTTTTACTGTCTGGGACACTGAGTCATGTTTCAAGTATTACCATGTACTTAATGAAGTGTATTTTCTAGGTGCTACTTTTAATATTTGTCCCGCTGTGAACCACTATGATCCTGTTGTGTTTTTTTTAAAGTCAGCTGATAGAACAGCTATTGAATGCACTCATGAGGTTCTCATTTTCTGTGTTTCTGGTAGGAAGAAAATTAGGAAGCTTTTGGTGATTCAACTCAAAGCTATTTCTCTACCTGTTCTCTTGTGTACTACAGACCAGAATCAAGTCACACTGATGCCAAGGAATTGCTGCTTCAGACAAAAATTAAGCGGAGGATTTGGGTTAGAAGTCATTAATGTGGATTTACATATGAAAACTTGTTTTTAGTAACTTTCCACATCAAAAGTTTCTCACAGGAGAAATGTCTCTTGAAAAGAACCACCTATTTGAATATCTTTCTGGTGCTCTGGGAGGTGTGGTGTTTTGACACCAGACAGATATTTTGGTGTTAATTTAGCTGGTATTGCAATGAGTTATAGCTACTGTTGGAGTAAGTGCACAGAAGGGAAATAAAAACAAAGATGTTTTGAAATATGTAATTCTGTGAACACCATTACTTTAGGAGACACAACAATAAAACTCAAGTTCTCTAAAATGGTATTTTATTATTTTTCAAACTTGTTCTTTTTCCAAAAACAAACACATCAATTTGTTACCCAGATATTTCCAGAGGTCTGTCAGGGTCATTCCTGAGTGCAAGGCAAGTGATGCAAGGAATTAGTAGGCAGCACAACAGAAATGTTGCAGTGCTTGCAGGGGAAGAGAGTACCCAGGACAAACCCTTGCCCTGCCCCGAATGCTGCACATGCATCTGCCTGCTGGTTCCTGAAAGAACAACACGTGTTTCTCTTCCAAGGAGCATTTATGTAACTGCTGCTCCAAATGAAAGGAAGATCATCATGGATTTAGAAACAAAACTGTAATTCCCAGTTTCCCCCTGTCCTAGCCTTCTTTGAAAAGGTTCAGGCTTGTTTGGGGAGCAGGGGGCCAACTTGCTTTGGTTTCTGACTGGTGCTGCAATAATGCTAATCTTCCCTCTCCCAATCCTGTCCCCAGGGAGCCCCAGATGGAGCAGGTGTGACCCTCCATTCCCTGATCCATGACAGGCTGCAACAAGTACACTACAGAACTGCAGAGAGGTGATATCTGTTGTTTTCTTGTTTTAATTTTCCTGTGGAAGCCTTTGGGCATTCTTAAGCTCCCCTCTGCCAGCAGGGTGCTGCTCTGCAGTAATAGGTGGGACAGGGATGTCACTGCTCTGATGTCCCTGGCTGCTCAGCTACAAGATCATCAACAGTGGCTGTGTCCCAGTGAAATCTTGTGTTCTTCTGATCACTGCTACATCCTTTCCAAAATTTGTTTCCCCAGCTGTTCAGCAGTTTAACTGTGACCATGAAGAATGGAAACTATTAATCAAAAGGAACTGGGACTTTACTAAGGGATGGGACTCAGGAGGTAGGAAAACTTGTCCCAGATTGCTGTGTTTATGTATTGGGAAGAGAATTAATCTATATATTTCAGTATGACTCCATTATTTTTGCCTGGGAGAGCTAAAAAGACATGTCTGGTATCACAGGCATAGCCAGCTCTGGCAGGTGGCAAGGGGGCTTTGGTGGGCACAGCTTAGGACTGATGCTTGAACTAAAGGGCTTGAAGCCATGGGATAACTGAGGGTGTGAAGTCCTACAGGCACATACAGCTGGTGACCAGAGCTTCCTTCAGTGAGCTGCCCCACTGCAACAGCAAAATATCCTGCTGTGCAGACTTGAAGATAATCAGCTTCTTAAACAGAATGCAGCCTCTCCACTTGGTTCTGTACCATCAAAAGCTGAAGAGACCTGGCATGGGCAGAACCAGGGAAGGCTGGAGAAACTCATGTCTCTCTCCTGAGTGTAGAGGTGGTGGCTGGTTAGTGTTGTTAACCAGGCTTTACCGAGAGGATGGGCACCGAACTTGTAGGAGCAGTGCAAGAGCTCTTTGCTACCTTGACAAAAACACAGACTGAGCAGTACCAGGTGTCTTTGTAGTTGCCTAATAGACCAGAGGTACTTATTTTTTTCCTTATTATTTGACAGTGCATTACAATAATGTTCAGCCTCTAAAAGTACTAGTGTTGGCAGAGCAAAAACCCATGGGGTTATTGCTGCTGCTCTCACTGTAGTGCTGCTGGGATGAGTGCAGGACAGAGTGGCCCTGCTTAGATCAAGCCCTTTTTGCAGAACTGATTTTTAGCTCAGTTCCATAATTCTGAGTTGCGGAGACATAGCCATGACTGACTACACTTCTATATAAGAGTTTAAGTTAAGATAGTAAAAGGCTTTTCCACTATTGGCCTGACACAAAGCACTGCACCACTAGCAGGCAGCAGCAGCTTTAAGTGAGTTCTGCAGGCTCACAGGGATAAGATCATGGCTACAAAAGGGATTCAGCTTTAGGATGAGGACTGTATAGTCTGTATGACCACATTTGTTGACTAGTGATAGGAAATAGCTGGTAAATACCTATAGCAAGCCATGAGGGGTGGACTAGGTGGGTGAGCATGTTGGCAAGTCTGGTCTCTGAAGGAGATGCAGAGATCTCTGCACTGTTCCCACAGTTGTTTCAAACCATAGATTGTTAGTTTTCTTTCTGTGCAATTAGCCTAGTTGTGAGGACTCAGCAATGGGTATTTTCCCATGTCCCCTGGGAACCTGGCTCATTAGTCTATAATTTTAATTAAAATTGTGCTTCTTAATGTCTTTGAACTCTACTGTCTTCAGTAGAGTGGTGCCATTATCTTGCAGAAGAGAAGGATGCACATGATGCTGGCTCTCACCATTGCTGTGTGTAGTCCCTAAGAAAGGCAGAAGGCCAAGGCACTTCTAGTACTTAGAGGCACATGGTAGTTCTGAGAGCTCTTCTGTGATATATGGTTGTTTCTGCCTCATGCACCCAACCATGGCACCTTTGGGTCCTACTGCTCTTCCCATCCTTGTTGAACAAGTTCCTGACTTCTTTGGTGCTGCAGGACTCTGGACATGTCTTCAGTCCTGGATGAGACAGGTTAGAGATGGAAGAGGCAGAATGACAGGCTGGGTTTGTGCAATCCCACAGCATATTGCTGGTTGTGGAGATGAGAGAGAAGAGGAACATACTGGTAGAGAGCCTCCTCTGCACCTTAGCTGGTGGGTGCCTGTCTGATATTCAACCACATCAGTCACAATCTTTGCTGGAGATTAACAGGGGAGGGATGTATCAAGTGCTCTGCAGAGCCTGAACAATGTAATTACCCTATGAGTGAGGCAAGAGTTCGTGCCAAGAGATTTTTATCTTCCATGAATGAGCTGGAGAATGAAGGGCTCCTGGTTTTTATGAAAGGCAGGAAACTCCAACTTTCCAGCTACTATTTTATGAGCCAAGAGATTTGACCACTGTGAAGCAATGTCTGTGTCATTAACTTGGCTAGACAGCCCAGAATAAGTCAGGGCAAGGGTGATGACTAATGCTGCTAGAAATGCTCCTGAATTACTTGTGAACTGCTGCTCCTGGAGCACCTGCTGTCACAAAGGGGTCTGTCCTGGCAACACCTGAGCATTCTACCAGCTCCCAGCTCTTCCAGGCAGTGCTGCAGGTACTGTGACCATACAAGCACTTCGGCACAGCCTGAAGCAAAACTCTACCCAGACGGGGTGGGGAGGAGCAGGCAAGGAGAGAGGAAGAGCTGTGTTTCTAGGGAATGGGGTGACTTTGCTGGTGTGGGTGTCTCTGTGTAACTGTGCCTGCTACCCTGCCCTGTCTGCTGTTCTTCACAAATGAATCCCTCTTGATCTGGAAATGAGTTTGGCTTCTTGCCCTGCTGTCCCAGTGGTGGAAGGGCTGCTGATGCACGCCAAGCGTACCCCAACCAGCCTGGCCACTGATGCTCTTGGCAGCTGAAATAACTGTTTCCTCTTGTGCCTGTTCTCTGGTTGGCTCTGGACAGGAGTGAGGTCTCTGTTGTGTTTTTGCAGCCTGAACTGTCCAGCCGCTTAGCCCTTGTTGAAGGAGGTTGCTTTACCAGTGGTGTGCTCTCTCATGTCTGTTGAAGTTAATTCGGCTCTCTTGAATGTAGGCAGCAAGAGAACTTCTCTTGTTGTGCCAGAGACACAAACAAAATATCAAACTTGACAGTAGACCCCTACAGACCTGTGGTAGTGATTCCTCTTCAGGCTCATCCTGCCTTTCTCAACACTGTTTTCTATCGCCTCTCTTGTAGTCAGTTCCTTTCTACTTTGTTTCACTGCTTTGCTTTTTAGCAGAAGAATCTTCAATTTGCTAATCCCCCTTTGATGATGCATCAGCTGCTACTCTGAAGTCCAAAGGGATGAGCTCCAAGTCTTCATTTGACTTTCAAAGGAAGAAAGAACAAAGTCTGACAAAATTTCTCTTTATGAAGTCCACAATTTCATGTTATTGTATTCTTCATTAGCTTGTGCTATTTCGAAATTTGTTTTAAGAGCTGGATTTCCACTGCAGTTCAATTATCAGGCCTCAACCTTTCCTCATCAATTCTCCCTTCTTATGAATAGATATTGCTTTGCATTTCCCTGGTCATATACTAATCTCCCAGGTGTGATCAAATACTGCAATTTCTGCAGCTTCATTTGTCAGCATATATCCAGTATGCAAAACTATGCTTTTTCCCCTGCTCTGAAAAAGTGAATTCCAGTTGCTGTTTATCATATTATTCATCTTGTCTTTTATGTCATATCTGACATTACTGTTTGTTTTTTTTTTTTGTTGTTTAAAAGTAAGGCAAAGAATTAACTTGGCTTGGGGCCATCCTGGAATTAGCATTTACCCCATTTTCTCTGTAGAAAGACCCTCCCTTCTCCTCCTTTTGATCTAAGTTTTCTCATGTAGATGACTAAACTTGTCTATTTGTTTAATACCTCCTGTGAGGTGTTATTAGGATTGCTGGACTGGAGGTGTTAACCAGATGCTTTTGACCTGGCAGGTATTGGTCCCTTTGCTTTTATTCCCTATTCCATTCCACTGGAAGTCTCTGCATGCTCCAGCTACTCTAAGGTGGTTCTGTGGGGGCTCTGGCTGGCAGTGCTGCTCCAGACCCCTTTTGTATGAGACACAAGTTCCAGAGCAGTGTAAGAGTTTTTTTTTCCTCCTGAATTCCTCAGCTCAGCTGTTTTTTTGTTTCTTAGTGGTGATCAATTTGCCGTTTGGAATTGGGAATTTGGGATCAATACATGTTTCTTAGAGATTTGTTGTAAATTAGCATCTGTTTGGTTGATATTTTTTTTATCTGTTCGTTTTTCACAGGCTCTGTCACCCATCACCCTGTGTCCCTCTGAATGGGCATCTTGTGGCACTGCAGCCTCCTGTCTCTGTGCACTCCCTTCTCCCTGACTCTGTAACTGCCCTCACCTTTGTCTCTGCTCCTCAGGCAGATAAATCTCTGCTCTCCTGCCCTTGGCTGGTGACAGTTTAACTCCTCTGCTCTCCTACCTCCCTCAGCCCTGCCCTTTCAGTTGGGGCTCAGCAGTTCATGGTCCATCAGCTGAGAGTGAAGCTTAAAGAGGAAAAGGCTTATTCATGCGGATCAGGTGATGGGGCACTCCAGCAAAGCCTTGCCTGCGGGACAAAGCATTTTTGAGCCTTGCCAAGTTGCCTCTAAGGATGCAAAAACCACCTCCTGTGCAATTCCTTCCTTTAACAGAGGGGATTCAAACTTCCCCACATAGCCATGAGGTGCATGTGATTGTGTGGGCACAGTGCAACATTAGTGGCTGCTGTGCCCTTGGAGGAACTGGCAGAGAGGATCACAGCTGGTTTTAGCTTTCTCTGTCAGATTAAAAAATTAATAGCATACAAGCTTCCTCTATACCCTCAAACTTGTGCAGCCAAAGACTCCCCTGGTTGCAGTTTGCAGATATTCACGTTCGGGTTAATAATATAATTGAGATGTTTCCAGTGATTTAAAAGACTTCTGACTAAGCTCTTGGTATAAAGAGGAAAAACTGAAAGCCAGAGTCAGGGGGAATCAAGAATTCAACAGAAGCCTTTGAACCAGCTTTTGATTTACATATGAATAATGCTGATCTGCAAAGGGAATTGTGTCCAGCCATCTCCAACAGAGGCATCAAGCCTGAGCCAGTTCCTTGCTGGGAGTTCTCCCCCAGTTCCTACTAGGATTATTTTCTTTACCATTCTTTCATGACTGTGTGTTTTTTACCTGCTTAGTGAGGCTCTCACTCAGATGTAAGTTCTCTTGGTCTCAAGGGCAGTGAACCTCAGTCCAGAGTGACTGGTGTGCTGAATAGGGACAGATGTGCAGTCCAGGAGGTCTGGGAGGTATCACATACTGATGTAGAAACAGAGGTAATGAGAAAGGTGTTCAAGTGCCTCTGTGCCTGTGCTGATGGTGGGACTGCCCTGCAGGAGCATCTGCTCTGCTGCAAGGTGGTGTCTCTGTGCTGGGTGTTGACCTTGTGATTTGCGTCAGCTTCTTGCGTGTCTGGTTGTCAGTTCTGGTTCTGTCGTTCCTGAAGGTGTTGGAGATGAAGGATTTCATGGGTTTTTACTAAGAGGAGGCACTTGAGCATAACATATAGCCTATAAACTGCTTAGGAGCCTCTAAGCTTTACTTACAGTTCCTTCTGGGGTAACCAGCGTCATGTGCCTAGTCTGACTAATGCTTTTTAAAATGCAGTAGATTAAAGGTGAATGTGTTGGTTTGGATTTAGCAATGAAGTGACAGCATTTCTCATTGCTGTTTGCATTCAGCTCGTCAGGGTGATGAACACTTCCTCTTCCTAAACTCTGCCAGTCACCCCTGAATGTGACAACAGCAGTTCAGTGACTTCATCCCTGCCCCCTCCACACACATACAGAAAACACACCTGCATGCTGCTGCTGTAGCTTCACACTGAGAGGGTGTATTAGCAAGTCAAAGCTTGAGTTTTCGTTCCTGGTTCCTATTTTTTTTGTTTGATTTTTTTTTTTTTTTCCCCTCCTGCCCTGCCCCTGTCACCTGGATGTCAGCCTGCACAGGTTGATGATCTGTCCCTGAAGGGGGTTCTGCAGCTGCACACCTTTGATTCTGGTTTCAGTAATTTTAGCATGACTGTAACTGAGACTGAAACTATGCTTTAAATTCCATGTGATCTCTGCGAGCCTTGTTTGGATCTGGGTGTCAATCCAGATCTCTCTGATGGTGTAGAAGGTGCTTTCAGAGCCCTCTGTACTCACTTCTTTCATTTCAGTTCACTGTCACCTTTGTTTAACTGCTTCAAAACTTACATCTTCCAATTGCCCCAAAATACTTTTGGAACTAATAGCTTTTAACTGAATGAGGCTTTGATTTGGGATTTCTTGTTTTGGTTGCAGGGAGAGCTGGGGAGATATTCAAAGACTTTATTTTTACTTAGGACCACTCTGCTGTCTGTGCTCACAGTACTCTGCAGGATATCTCATCTGTCTTGCTGGGCTGGGTTAGACCAATCCTACATTCACAACAATTTTTATTTAATCTGCTGACCAGATCTAGTGCTTCTGAGCCACTTCAGCCCATTTGCCTCCTCCTTCCTATTTCAGGCTCCTGAGTGCTTTGATGCTGCTTCTCTGTAGCTCAGACTTCCAAGCTTCAGCTTATGTGAAATCCCCAAGACAGCCAGCTTATGTCACCATCATCCATCAGGGACAGCCACAAAGCAATCTGCAGCTCAGTATAGCTGCTCTTGCTCCCATTCCTCTGGGAGGGGGCAGTGAGAAGGTAGGCATGCTGCAGAGTCATATATGCAACATCATGACATTTGAATGAAAGAAAATAGTGTAAAACTCAGATTTGCTACAAACCCCACCTTTGGGAATGTTACATAAAACAATTATTATGGTGTCAGAATAAAAAAATTCAGTCAAGTATCATGTATCGGTGTGATGGCTCTTCTCTCAGCAACAGGAAATATCTTTGTTCACAAGATGAGGCGACAGTGTCATGTAGATCTTGCCTGAACATATGTCTAGGCCACAAAAACACAGATAATGTGTCCTGCCTCTTTCTTTGGTGGAGCTTGGCCTCATCCCATTCTTTTTTTGTCTCCTTCAGGCAGAGCTGTTGGAAGAATGAGGAGATGGAGCTCTTTTTCTTGCTCTGCCAGAATTTCAAAGGGTGTCACTTGAAGGACTGTTTTGCAGAAAGGCTGGAAACTTCAGTGACCAGCTGCAAATGAACTTCCCCTGGAGGTTCAGCTGCCCCATGGGCTTCTCAGCAGGTACCAAAAAAAAAAAAAACACGGGACGGAGGCATTGCAACTCTTCTGCTTGTCCTGCCTTGCCCAGCAGTCCTGGTCTTTGTGAGAGTCAACTGCCACAGCCAAAGAGGTGATGGAATGTAACACCTCTTGTTAGTAGTAAAATAGCTACTATCTGCTTCCTAATCCCTCCTGGCCCTTACCAGACCTCTGTGTTATTTGTCTCTTAAACAGCCCCTTATGATGCTGTTCAATACTGTGAGAATTTCGTGCTTGAGGAGCCCTCAGCACTACTCTCTTAAAAGGCTGATGGCCTGAGTTGAAAATTAACAAGACCTGCACAATTGTTGGTAATAAACAGCAACTAGCTTGCCACAGAGATTGCAGGAGAAATCTTGAGCCCACATCACAGACTCTCTGATCCTTTCCACAACACATAAAGCCAAAGTGCCAAAGCCTTGCACAGACACTGAGGCAGCTTTTTTTCTGTACTGAGGCAGCTTTTTTTCTGTACAGAGGCAGGACTTGGGGTGTCTGCAGAGCTCTGTCCCTCAAGCCTGAGTCACCCCTTGGGAGTACAGAAGGGAATAGCCTGGAGTTAATGGAGTGCCACAAAAACCTGCTCTGTGCATGCAGACTTGGCTTCCACCCCATGCCAGCCTGACCACTGTGAGTGTCTACTGGGCTGCTCTGAGTAGCAGTGAGGTGCAGACAAGCCTGAACTTCCCACAGGGAGGATCCCAGCATGCCCACTGCCTTCTTACCACAACCTGGCACTTCTCTTGCTTTTCCTCAGGGTGGGAAGGGCACATAGAAATATGACATGGAGCTGAGTCTGCAAGGAGTGACTTACTAAACGTGCATTGAGCTTTCTTTTAAAAAGGTCTTGCATCCCTTCTGACCCTGTAATCCTGCCCTTCCTGGGCTGTGCTGCTGCAGTGAAACCCCTCCAATAGATCAGCACTGGACTTAGGCAGTCTCTAACACTTGGAATGCAGTACCTTGCCAGGTTGTTCCTTAGGGAATGTGCCATCCCTGGAGCAGAGCTCAGCGCTCTTCCCTTCCAATGAAGGCAGGGACCCAGCTGCTTGTGAAGATAATTTCAGTATTAGGGAGATAGAATTGGATTGTTTATTTCATGATCAGTTATGTTCAAGCTCTTACAGAGACAACTTGTTAAATTAAAATTAATTAATTGCTGATTCTGGGGAAAGATTAGCATCTAAAAGCTGCACAAGACTTTCAGGGCTTGTCTCGTTAGTAGTGCTTGCCTTGCTTCTGAAAGGTTTGATCTGGCCAGGTCAAGAATGAAGTATGGAATGCATCAACTACACATGAACTAGATGTACCACCTGCACAGGGGTTTGTACTCACTTCACATGCTGCTGGTAACTGCCTGCTTTGTTTTTGCTGGTGTGCCTGAAGTGTCCTGGATATAAACTGGCTCAGGTGGTAGATGACCAAGGGCACCTGAGAGGTGCCTGAGCAGCCAGGAAACAGCCTTTTTAGGGGCAGGGCAAGGAGTGTATAGGGGTAAGTCGAGCAGCTTTCTCTCACAGCAGTACTTCTGCCACTGAGTACTGCCCTCATGCCTCCCTGCCCACTGCTGGGACACAGGCCATGTCCGAGCAGATCTGGCAGATTTCTGGCAGGTGGGAAAATATTTCCTTTTTTAGCTTAACTGCTCTGTAATTTTGAAGTCATGAGGTGCCATAATTGTACAGGGAGCTGGAAGAGATTCTCTAATCCATATTCTATACATCTACTATCTAAAAGACAGAGTACCAACCTCTCCAAGGCTCCTGCTAAAATAGTATCAGCTATGTGTTTGAAAGTGGATGATGTTGCTTCTGCAGGATGCTTCCACAGGATGTAGTGGACAGGCACCCTAATCAGCTTCTGAATGTGAGGCTCCCTATTCAGTGTTCATACTTGAGTTTTTGAAAGTTTAACTTTTGGGGTTCATAACAATTCTTGTAGACTGTTCTCCCTCTGCTTTCTTCCTTCCTCTTCCCACATCAGTTCAGATATTCTGACAGCCTGGAGACTAGTGCTTTATTTCTGTCATTCCAGTTTTTCTCAAGTATTGTTAGATCAAGATGGTTGTCTCTGTCCCTTTTACTTCACTGAATCTGCTATAATGTAAAAGCAGCACTGACAGAATGGTATTACTTCATCTATAAGCATTTATCAGCAAAATTCTCACCCCCAAAACAGAATATAATCCTATAGTATACACAGATATCTCCACTGTGGGGAGAAGGGGTTTTCCAGTACTGTGGAAACCACAGTGATGCATGTGCCCTTGGCAAAATGCTCTTGAGTAATTATCTCTTTAAGTAAAGATCTCAAAAGGAGACTTGTATCCCACTACACAGACTTTGTCTATGTCTTTCACACTTTCAGGCAAAACAGACCCCATTTTTGATATAAATTGTCTTTGGAGAGGGACTCCAAGGGCCTGCCCTGTGAAGAGGTGTGACCCCCAACTCTGCAGGAGATCAGGTTTGCTGTGAGCATGGATATGTCTCATGTCTCTCATGTTTGGACCATTAGGTCCAAAGCTGGATGCAAATCTCCTGTCCATAGGTACCTTTGACTGGCAAAATAAACATGAATCTATTCTGTCTTTTTTATTTATGTCTTGCTTGTATCAGAGTTAAGACTGAAGCTGCAGGAGCAAGTGTACCATGCCTACCAGATGCTATGTTGCACTGATGCTGGCTATTCCTAAAAATAATCTTTCGAGGGTCATAACTATAGCTGCTACTTAACCCCTCCTCTTCAGTTTGTTTTGGTCTCTAGAGACGGGAAAGAATTTGCTTGTAGGAAAAATATTGGGGAAAAACATCCACTCTTTTCCTTCAATGTGCTTTTGCCTTGCAGGAAATAAAAGGCTGCAGCTGTCAATAAGAAGGGACAGTGTATATTTATCATGTGCAGTTCCCCTTGGTTGACAAGTGTCTGCCCCAGCTCGTGCTAGTTGTGTGAAATCACAATATCCATGTCTGTTGTACCTCCTTGTTCTTTCTCCCTGCAGAACAGCAGGGAGATTCTTGTAAATTCTTGTGGCTCTTGGGAGGGGCAGAGGGTGGGCATGGACTTCTCTGGTGGTGTAGGAGCTTTACATACTTAACTCATCCTCAGCAGACAGTGGGTCTGTGTGCTGTCCTGTGTCAGGAACTGGCAACTGCAGCAAGTCCCTTCTTTAATTGGAGGAGTGTACCTGGGTATTTAACTAGTGTTTCACAGCACATTTAGACAGGGATAACAGGTACAAGTTCTTTAGCTCTGTGGGGTAGGTATCCTGTTCTGGATCTAAGCTTGGTTGTGCATTTTTAAACATACTCAGAGTTCAGATGAAATTGCTTCCAGCTGCTTTCATAAAGCCTAAATATTGCCAGGGTCCCACATAATGTTCCTTTTCTGCCAGATTGTGGCCTCCTGTAGAGTTCTTCAAAGACTAGTTTCAACAAAATCAAATTATTTTGGAATATAATTAACTCTCACCCCTTTAAATTTCATTGTGCTCCGAAGAGTTTCCTGTAAATAGATCCTGCTCTTTAGAGGAGCCAGGCTATTCTGCAGTACTGGTGGGAGCCCTCACAGGCTCCACTCCATTAGCAGATCTTGGACAGGCAGTGCTTAAGTGGCTTGTTATGTGATAAAACGTCACATTTCTTCTCCCCACCACCGTGCTGATATTCAGCTCCTGCAGGAAACCATATGGCTTCCAGAAGCCTACCCACATACCTGTACGTGCCTACACAGTCCATGAGTCACATTTGCTGTTTGGATGCCCCCTGAGTCATGCTGAAAATCTGTGAAACTTCCATGTCTCTTTCCCATGCAGTCTCTTAAGAACTTTAGACAGTTATGCAAATGATTATGCATATGTATAGACTTTTTTCTATTCTGCTTTTAGTTCCATGCCACCATGCCATGGGTGGCAGTGCAAAAGCATTTCTTATTTTGAAGGCAATTGAATCTAGATGACAGCAGAGCACTGGCTGCAGCTGTCTTGGGGTGGGATCAAACTGGAAAGTGAGAGTTTAAGGGACAGGAAGTCCAACACACTTTGGCTTTCACCCTTTCTTGCTGCTCTGGCAGAGCCACACCTGATCACTCTTGACCTCTGATGGGCTTCTTTGCCCAGGGGCAGCTGCCTTCAGGGCATTCTGGGGACTGACCCAGGGCAGCAGGGCTTAGAGCAAGTGTCTATCTTCATGTTGTCAGCTCCTCAGCTTTATGGACTCCAGCCTCAGACAAGTCTGTCTGTCCTCTATAAATGTCATTACATGGTAATTTTGCCACCTTGGGACAGTGCAGGCAATGTGTGAACTTTGTCTCTTGATTTTTGCTGATGACAGTGGGGAAAAAAAAAAAGCTCTTCTATCTTTCTCTATGAAGAGCAGCACTGAAGATACATTGTAGCCCAAATTAAGAACAGCAGCCCCGAGGTTTGCTGCAGCAGCTGGGAATGATGTAACCAGCCCATCAGAAACAGCTATTATTGCATCTGTACCCCAAATGCTGGCAGTGTTAGGTGTTATGCAGAAAAATCTCACAACCAGCAGAAGGGGAAGGAATGTGTAGATAGACTGTTCTGTGTAGTGCTGAGCTGGCTGTTTGCATGGAAAACATATATGTCCCCTCATGAGCATTCCCCAAACATGTGATAATCCTGTGGCCTTTCAGTGCCAGAAAAAGAGTCAGAGGCTACATGTGTTCTGTATAGCTGGAAGCAGCAAAGTGAGACTGTAGAGAGCTTCATGCTACAATTTAATGAAATTGTCAGTGATATTCATAGGGGCAATGAATCTAATCACTTGCCTCACTGTAAGAGAGTGCAGCTTTATTTACCTGCCCCCAGGTGCTGCTCCATGGAGGCAGGGGCTTTTCTGGGGTTACTGTGCTGTTGTGAAGCATGTCTGACCTGGAAAGCTGCAAATGGACACACCAAAACATTGCTAATTCAGACCCCTTCCACCCTCCATTCTGACTGATACTCTTAAAAAAAATTCATTCTTTAGAATAACAAAAACCAACCAAAAACCCCACAGATATTTTGAGTGTGATAGTAAACCTGGATAACTTGCTATATTTAGTCAAATCTTGGTAATTAGTGGTAAAAGGATTTAGAATCTGATGGATGCTCTGGAATAAGTTTTTCAGCTCATTTCCCAGAGGGCAAGTGTAATGAGGGTAGGTAGTTTTGTAATTATCATCAGTTTTACCTGAGACACCATAGAGAAAATGTTTGCATCCTTCCTTGGCAAGGTGTTTTGCAAGAGGGCTTGAGGAGAGCTTTCCTTTCTTTGCACAGCATCTGTCCGGGGAGATGACAGAGTTCAGGAAGAGCAACATAAAGTCCTTCAAAAACATTAAAGACATTTTTATTTATCATAAAAAAAATCAGTTTTAATATTTCAGTGAGCTGCAAGGCATGCAACATATATATGTATGCACATACAGCAAATGTACAAGACATAGTATATCCATATTATTCAGGAATGTAGAGAGCAGAGTTAAAGGATCATGGGTGCATGGGATGACAGAGGAGCTCTAAGAGAAGGCTTCACCTAAAGCTGCTTTGGTCCTGAGGGTTCTGGCACCCCTGATAGAGCACTGCTGGGGCAACTGTTCTGCCTGCAGGTGGTACTACTGAATAGGCAGCTGCTGGAAATACTGGCAGTAATGTGCTAGGTAATAAGAGGAGGAATAACTAAAGGTAAAATATTCTATCTGAATGTGTGCTTTGGCACAAGAAACAGAAATGAGCCGAGTGGTTGCTTTTAGAAAGGTTTTTTTCCATAAGTGCTGCTGGAGTGCAACAGATCTCAGCCCATGTAATGTAGTGAGAAGAAATAAGTTTAGAGGTTGTGTCTCTGAGTCCATGTCTGCATAGAGCAAAATGAATGCTGTGGTGGATGTCTGTGTCTCAGGAAGCCTTTGGCAGTCCCCAGGGTCCTCTGTGCCCTGTCAGGGCTGGGGCATCTCCCTAACTCAGAGCATCGCTACCTGCCAGCTCTCTCCCCAGCTGTTCCCGTTCCTGAGGGGCATCTCTGAAATTGTCTTTTGTTCAGTCTGAGAGTACTTAATTGATCTGGGCTATTCAGGGGAACTTGGTCTCCAGCTGAGCCTTTCAGTAACTCCTGGGAAAAGGTGGTGTCCTCTTGCAGCTTTTCAGGATGAAGAGGCCACCAGGAGCAGCAGGACTGGGGTACAAATGGTAAGGCTGGGCACCCCAGATCCCTGCTGGGTTGTGATTTTTCCATCAACACAGACTAGCAGGAGCTGTTTTGCACTTCCCACGTCTGCCTAATCTTTCCTTCTAGCTGAGTTTTCCTCAGATTGTCTATTCTCTAATCATCCCTGTAGGATGGGCTGCTTTTGTAAATATTTTGTTGTAAAAGTGAACTAGGCAAACAAGCCTATTGTTTAACTAGCCTAGAAGGGACTTCCTGTGTCTGCACAGATGTTGACAAGATTTTAGGGGGCTGTAAAATGAAAACCTGTGTGTTCTGCTTTCACTATTTATCAGTGCTGAAACCATCATGGTCTAAGGCTGATGATTTTACTCTACCTGTGGTGATTGTGGGGTGATTTCCCTGGCTTTGAGAGATGCCTTTGTGAGGGACTGGACTGGCTGCCTGGGCCTGTAATCTGCTTTCTCCTGCTGCCACCAGCAATGAAATGGAGTTGGTCTATGTGTGGGCTGCCAGAACCTGCAGGGCATCTGGTGGTGTTATGCTTTCCACATTTGCAAAAGTACTGTCCACACGTGCAAAGAGTTTACAGAAATACCTTGCTGCCAAATTCAAAAAAGCAGCAAGGATTTGTATTGTGTGGAAAAATAAACTTGCTGGGGCTAGACCACTTAGTTTACTTATTAGCACTTAGAGCACAGGGAGTGCAGTTTCCAAAGCAGTGAGAGTCCCCTCCAGTGCCCTCGCTGGTGTGGCTGTGGCCAGGAAGGTGCTGTGGCCAAGCATGGAGAGCACAGGGCTGTGAATGTTGGGCAGTGTGGAGCAGGGGAGCAGCAGCACTGAATACTCCCTAACTGCAGAAACCTAAATGAAGTTCACATAAGGAATCAAGTGAGGTTTGAGGGAGCTGCTTTATACTCATGCAACATCCTTTTGATGCTTTCAGCTCTGTGGGCCTATATATAAAACAAATACAATGGGTATCTAGCAGCTAACTCTAGCCACAGACAGAAATTAGCACACTTCAGCACACTTCAATTTCTTGAAGGCATGATCTGCTTCTGATATAAATATGAGCATGTGTCTTGCTTTTCAGGGACTACCCACAATTTTCATTTTTAGGTACATTAAGCAAAAGCAGAGAAAATGAAATCTGTAGAGGCAAAGACACATCAGAAATTTACTGGAACTACGCTGAAGTTGTACCCTGCATAAATAGCCTTGGCAAACAATTAACACAGTCAGCATGTTTCATCATATTGTTAAAGAGAATAGAAACAGAGATAATCACTTCTGAATTGTAATGTAGTGTCATAAATAATGATATAGTTTTCTTTCTTTGGACTGCTAGTTTTGTTTTAAGGGATGGAATGTCTTCAGAGAGTCTAAATGAACTGTTTGAAATGAAACTGGATGCTTCCTCCAGCATGTGATAATCATAACCAAATGAGATTTTAATTAATACTTTAATAAATCCTTGGTGAGCTTCTGAAATATGAGGCATGCTCTACATCTGCATGATACCAGGAGATCTATGATAATACTGAGCTGTTTCTGATTAGGAGAGAAAGTTGGAGTCCTTGAATTCAAACCAGTGATGGTGGACTGAACCCTTCTCTTGAGCCCACCCTTGGTGCACAGGCCTGGAAGTTCTTCACTGTACTAAAGCAGAAATGTAAATTTGGTGCATCCTTGAGGAGTAGAATAATATTCTTTCTCAGTAGATGATTTCTGTCCCATCCTTGGTATTAAATATAAAGCAGTAAAAAAACCAAACCGACTCGTCAGAGTCTTTAGCCTGTCCACTCCCATTTAACCTAGAGGAGCATATTTAGTGTTTTAGTGTGCTACAGATGTTCTCAGCTATCAGAGTAGTCCTCAGGACCCCTGGCTTGTTTTCTTCAAGCTGCTGTACGTGACAACAATGTCCAGACCACCTATGAGAGGGCCCCAGAAATGTCAAGAATGAAGGCACAGGAGAAACTCTGCAAGGAGAATTTACTGGAATAAAGCAAGTCCAAAATCTACATCTTTGTATACTGTTTCCCTTCAACACAGAGCAATTTCAGTGTAGATGCAGACCAAATCTGGCTGTGAAATTTACTTTTCTCTTGAAATTAAACACAGTCTGTGAGTACCCGAGGAAAGGCACTAAGCCTTTAGGACATGGAATTGAAAGGACACTCAGCAACATATTACTGTGTCCAGTCTACAGTGATGTGTGACTTTGTCGAGTCCCATGGTGGAACCAGCTCAGTGACTTGTCTGCATTCTCCTAGTTGTGCAGCAGTTCCAAAACTCACTGCTTTTGTCCCAGAAGATTTTTGGGAGAACCTTACTGTTTTTGCTCAGTAGCCTTGGTTACCTGAAGGTATCCTGTGATGTCCTCCACTCTGGTCACCATCCCAGAAGGCCTCCTCTGCCACCTTCTAGTGCAAATTCACCTCTGTTGAACACTGATGGTCACGGTTATGTGTAACTCTTTAGGTGAGGTCTTGCTAGTGCTTTGTGCAGGGCCATTAGCATAACCCTATCTGCTAAAATCTCACTCCGGAAGCCCACATCAATCATCTTTCCCTTTCATGGTCTCAGTAAGGGCTCACAGTCATTCTGTGTTGACTACTTATGTTTCGTGCCTCTCTCTCCTGCCTGGTATGGCTTTGATCTCTACACTATTTGAACTTCACAGCATTTCTTTTTGCTGTAGCTTTTCATGTCACCCCATTCTTCTTCTATAAGCTTGTCTATGTAGAGTATAAAATATTTAGTGATGAAACAAAAAGAAAATATTTTACCTTTAAGTCTTAGTCCACACGGTCTCTGCATCCAAAAATAAAGTTTTCTGCCTTCAGCTTTAAGAAAATACATAAATGTAAACTGTTCCAGGATGGAGACCTGTACATGACCAGGTTGATGTTTTCTTTGGCATAATTTCTAAATTGTCAGGAAGATGGGACAAGAACTGCAAGCATACAGCTGTCTTCTAACTTTTCTTGTCCTTACGAGTCAGTCTTAGTGTTGGAAAACTGGTTACTCAATGTACTCTGCTGTTGCAGTAGTGTAGGTCTGAGAAGGAATGCAGTAGAGCCTCTAGTGATATCACTTTTTACCTTGCAAAAGCACAGTTGTGGGGTTAGTGGGAGATTTTTTCCCCCAGTGATAATTAAAATCTGAAAATAAGAAAATTAGATTATTTCCAGGAATGTTGTATTTTGGGGACAAAAAGCAAATGGAAGGAATAGAAGCTCTGGAATATCAATAGTAAATAGCCTTACAGTGCATATTGCCTCTGAATGTGCATGTTTGATTATTGCAGCCTGTAGCTTTCCTGGAGCATGGAGCTAGATCCTTGGACCCAGCTGGAGAAGTTAGCTGTCCACGCAGCTTTGCCAACAGCAGCAAATTGCTTAGGTCAGTGTGTTCTGAAGAAGTTCTGATTCTGAGAGTCCAGTATAAGCTCCTTGGCAACTTACAACCAGAAACTCTTAAAATTTCCATTGATCTCAACTGGCAGTAGTATTTGATCAAGGAACTGGGTTAAGTGATACAGAAGCAACAATTAGCTGTCTACAAAAGAGGATTTACTGAAGGGACAAACTGGAATCTGCATGTGAATCTGTAACAGGACTTTGGACTCTGTTAACCTCTTTCATACTAAGAGTAGACACAATATCACTAGGATCTAAAGAGCAGTTTTTACAAAACCCACATGAGGGTTCTCTGCAGAGTCCTTTCTTGAAAACCGAGCAGATTCACAAGGACTAAACACGTATCAAAATAAAACAGCAAGTCTGTGTGAGCACTGCAAGATGCTTGCTTCTGAAGGGAGCTCAGCACACTGAATGCTCCCTTCACCTGGAGTGAAGGGTGGGATGCATTAACCATGGTCAATTCCTACAGTCCCTAGGTCCCCTTTATCAGTAGATCCCTGAAAGCTGGACAGTTATCCAGGGTTCTTCACTGCTCCTCCACAGTTGCTCCAGCTCTGCAGTGTTCTGTGGGACAATAGAGGATTCAACCTCAGCTTCACTCACTGGCAGCCTCTCCCTTCTAGACTGTAAATTATTCATAAACTTCTAAGAAATATAAAAACTTTTCTCGAATTCTCTAGCTGCATTCCATTTTAGCACTGTTCTTTTCCCTCACATAGCTGTGGTGCATACTTGCCTTTATCCTCCCAAAGCTTCTACATAAACAAGGAGGAGGAAAACCCATTAAAGGGAAGGTGTGCCTGATAATTCAATTACCTGCTCACCACCAGTGGTAGCCCTGAGGGCCAGCTAATCGTGCTGGCTCCAGTAGTTCCTCTCTCAACTGATTTCTGCAGAAAACTTGTACAGTCTAGAGGGGATGGGGAGGGGAAGCTTGGGCCCTGGGTACCCATAGCACAGCCTGCAGCTAGTAATAGGCAGAATGCTACAGGTGGAGCTACAATTTGTGAAAGGCAAAGCAACAGTCTGCTGGTTGTGCTAATAGTTATCAGGTATTTCTCCGAGGGTGTGGTGAGCTCAAAAGGTAGGTGTTAGCACAGGAGGAGGGAATCTTAAACTCAGCAGTCTGTCATTCCAGAACAGAGTGGTTACTATGAGAGCTCCACATGTGCAGTATGTTCCTGCAGAGTTTAGAAACACTCAGTGTTTGTTGTGAATTAGAATGTCTCAATTCCTTGCAACAAAACTGTTTATTTGGAGAGTGACCCTTAGTTTTGAAAATAAGGTACTTTCTGACAAGCATGACTTTGATTCCCATAAAAAATCACTGCTAAAATCCCTTTCTAGTTTGTCCACTTACCTAATCTAGTTACATGTAAATGTAATCCCAAATCATGAAGACTTTTTGTTTTCTGAGGTGCACGCTGCGGACAATGTGGTGAAGCAGAGTATCTCTCGCCCCTTGTGTAAGAGGCATAAGGCTGGGCACAATCCCATGCTCTCTGCTACAATTACTACATTGTCTGGGTTGGGAAAACAAAGGTGTCTTGATGTGATATGCTGTGATGTCATTCTTCTGTGTGCTGGATCATGTGGTTCAGGCACATCACATTCTGTACTTCAGGCGTGGTGAAAATCAGCAGAGAGTGAATGGAGATATGGACTGTGCCACACAAATAAAAAACACTTCTATATTATTTACTGTATTTCCATGGAGTGAGAGTGGCTTCTGTGCTTTCTGTAAGAAGGTGCTACTTTGCATAACCTGTGCCTGCATCCCACAGTGAGGTTTAACAGTACTTTCTTGTGTTTGGTCTGAACAAGAGAATCTTGCAATTTTGGGAGGATTTGGTACATGTTCATAGAATGTGAAGAGTTAAATTTATTTTTAATTTTTTTTTTTTTTTAAATTGGGTAACAAGTGATAATATAAAAATCCCTGAATTTACTTTCTAAACATGCTTGTTAGCATTTGATCAGTCAATTCCAAAGCAATCGCTTTGTTTCTCACAGGAGGACACTGCTCAAGAGCATCTAACCTGCTCTTTGAGGGCTTACTTCTTGCTTTGGATTTTCACACAGACAAACTCCTTTCATACAACACACCAACCAACCTCTATGCTTAATTTGACTGGGAAAGTTAAAATAGGCAGGTTATATAATGGTGTTTATCTTTACATCAGGAAGTCAACTAAGAAGCTGTTAAGCTGATATTATATAACACAGCCCTGATTATAGAAAGTGTGGAGGAAGATGATCTAGGTTGATGCATTTCATATTGGTAGTAATTGTTAATGAATATAACTAATATTGTTTAGTATGCTTTTGTTTTGATGTTTTGCAGCCTTCTAGAAGATGTTGGAGCATTAGCAGCCAGCCACTGAATTTCAATTGTTTATAAGAGTTCTAATTGCACTATTCTATGCATTAGGTAGATACCTTTCAATAAAACAAATAATAAAATAGAAATCACATATCGTTTCCTATAATGCTCTAGGTCCTGAGGTTCTGGAATAACAAAACTCATTTCTTTGTAGGATTGTGAATAGTCCCAAACTCAATAGATAAACCTTATTACAAGGGCAAAGAAAGATGAAGAAGATGGAATACAATCCCTAATTGAATAAGAGCTCAAGCAACTTCAGAGTACACAGACTGCATAATGATAGGAAAAAAAGTTCTATTTTTTAAGACAAAAAGAAGTCCCATTTTGTCTTACTCTCCCTATAAACAAGAATACGTTCATCTACTAGCCATACTCAGCAGGATTCTGACACTAAGAATAAAGGCATTCTTGTATTCTCATCAAGATCAAATTAACCAAAGACAAGTTTCAGTTATGAGAAAAATCTGGATTTGGAGTTCACAAATTAAAAATATGAAGCTTGTATTACCAGAGAAACCATCTTCTCTATATAAAAATGATTAAAGTCAAATGAGCAGAAATGTGTAAGGAGATCCCATAAGATTTCCATTGAGTAGGCTTAACTGAATTTGATAAACTGTGATTTTTCTTAAATAAAATTTTGATTTTAAGAACTGAAGATTGGATCCTTCTGTGTGTAATAGGCAGCAACTTATTTTGTCCACAAGATCAAAGATGATAGACAAGAGTGAGATAGTATTCAACTGTTAACAATATATATAACAGGCATGTGACTCATGGGACTGTGTAATATACTAAGTGCACGCTGTATCGAAAACAGTAGTCTTCAAGAAAATTAGCTATAAGTAGTAGCTCTTGTAGAAAAAGACACATGCTACCATTATATGTTTTCATTCAAGTAGAATGCTTCTACAAGAAGCTGTTTGCACCTCTTCATAACCCACAAAATTACAGATGACAAAGAAAAAGTGCTCTACTAAAAGGGCAGCTCCTGGAAGGTAAGACTGCAGCACACAATCCAATCTTATCTGACATCAGAGAATCCAGATGAGTGGAGGCATAATGGACAAGCTAACTTTACTCAGGCTTCATCCCTTACTAGCCAGAGGAAATGAGGCTTCATTAGTTTCATTGCTTCCTCAGTTAGCTGTGAAGAATTGCTCTGAGTTTGCAGGTGAAGTGAAAGCTTTCCTGCAGCTGTCAGAGATCTTTTTATGAACAACAACTCCCAGTTCTGAATGAGTAAGGGAAATCATCAACTCTTTATACTATATGGTGATTGCTCTGGTGGATAGTGACTTTGGGCATTAAATGTGACAAAATTACGACAGGATCAACTTTATTGTTCCTGTGTTGTGCTGGCCTCCTTGCTGCCAACAGCTTCCTGCTTCCATGTCACATATCCCTCCTAAGCACCATATCCTTCAATAGGCAGAGCAGTATGTGTGCTGTTACAAGTTGCCTGTCCCACCTGCTGGGAGCAGTCACAAAAGAAGGGATTTTGAGAGGGAAATCTGAAGGCAGGGGGAGGAGGCCCATTGGTCAGATCCTCAGCTGCTTCTGGAGCAAAGAGGACTAAAATGGCAACAGGTTTGCTGCTTTATACAATTGTCCTGGAGTTCCTAAGCCAAGGATCATTCTGGAGCACAGCCAGTGTTGAACACAGCATAATGCTGGCTTCTATGCTGACCACACCACTCACAATTTAAGTACAAGCCTCTCTGTATATGCCTATAATGCCTTGATTTAAGTGACATTGCTTAAGCTGTGGCATAAATGATGCTCTTGTTCATACCCAGTTTTCTCCTCCTCCAAGGGAACTATACAATGTCTTGAAATCTGGAGCCTGAAAGAGATGATGTGTAATACAGGACAGTTTTGCAACACTCACTCTTACTGTAGAGTTGCTAGTAAAAATGCCATTAGCTATTCATGTGATATTTTCTATATGAGCTGGAATTTCAAACCCACCTTACATACTGAAGTGTAATACTGGGTTTTCTGGCTCAACTGCTTCCAATCTGCAGATATACTCCCAGGACTAAAGTGCAGGGAACCAACATGGCTCTCTGAGGTACAATAGGACTCACCTAATTGCTTCCTGACTTGCTGATCCATCTCTGACCCCCTCTTTGANCTCAGGGTGATATATATGGGATTATTTTGCTATCCCCAGCACAATGACTGCATATAATGGGATTATTTCCTGCCTAAAATAAAAACAAAGCAAAAACACCAAAAAAAACCCCCAAAAAACAACAACAACAAAAAAACCCCAAACCAAAACAAAAAAACCCCACCAACTTGGAAACATCTAATCTTGTTTATGGAAAAAGTAGTTTCTTTGTGGTGATTTCTTTCACTGCAAAAAAAAATTATTTTTTTGCTTTGTAATAATACATTTTTGTCAGTCAGCAAAACCAACCTAAATGCTGCAGATGTCCCCTTTCTGCTAGCTAAATTTAGGCTGTTCTTCCTCTCCTTCTGTATATATATATTCCTCTGACATCAAGAGGACTATGGCCCTTTTGGAGTACCTTTATTGCTGCTGTAAACAGTGAAAACTGATGAGGCCAGATGATGGAGGCTCCTGCCAAGGCCCCTTCTTAGGATGTTTTCATTTTTAAAATAACCAAACTGGTACTCAGTTAATGCCAAACCCCTGAGATATGAAAATACAATTAGAAAAGAGGAAAATGGGAACTGTGTCAGCACCAAGTGTATGTTCTCCTTTCATCAATGAGATGTGTGAACACTTCCACAGTACATAGCTGTGGGAGGAGGACAAACTCCTGGCACAAATCTCAGAACAAAACATGTGAATATTGGATAGGGAGAAGAGAGAGGCCTTTTCTAGATCTGAGTTAGATTTGTTACAGTGTAAGTTTCCTGTAAGATTTGGCCACTGTCAAACCTAGTTCTGATTTTTAGACTTGAAATTTGCAAGAGTTGCCCGGCAGATTCTTTTTAGGTTCCTGCAATAAGCTCTTGAACATTTCCAGTTGTGCCTAAATCAAAAAAGTGTAAACGGAAATGCAAACTTGGATCAAAAAAAATCACATCAGCAGGATTTGCTTTGAACTTTCAAGTCTCTCTGCCTCTCATATGTACATACACAGGGTTTGAAGTGTTTCAGCTCTGATGCTGTTTGATTGGCCATCTGATTGAGAAATAAGTTAATATTCCCCCCTCAGTACAAATATTTGAGTTAACCCTAAATTCTCCAGTTTTAATATGCACTTGAGCGTACAGAATATTGTTTAGTTCAGGTGTGCTTCTATGTAAGTCAGCCCTTTCTATGCTCTGCCACCTCTTTACTATCATGTGAAGAAGCAAGTTGTGTTCCCTTCGAAGGCAGCTCATTTCCATTTCCACACCACTTTTGAGAAAGTAACTTTCATAACTCTGACCAGTCCATGATGCCAGCCCATATAGCCCATTCCTGGAACTTCCACTAAGTAAGGCTGTTCATGCTTTCTCCTCACGCTAACCTTAACCTGTTAACCCTGTAAACCGCGGCAAAGCCATTTCTTTACCCTCCTCCCAACAAGCCCTTCCTCCTCATCCTGTCCTCGCCAGCAAGACCGAGAGAACAAATCCACACCAGCCACAGGAGGATGCGGGTGCTCCGGCCGCCAGGTCTGCCCGTGCCTGTGCAGGTAACGCGGCTCTGCTCGAGCTGCTCCGTGCCCGGCACACTCACAGCCCAGCGCCAGCACAGCTCTTTGGCCCGGTTTTACCCGGTTTGATGACCTGGGTAGAGAGAGGGGGACCAGCGATACCCGCAGGTACCGGCGCACAGCTGGAGCCGCCCCGCCCTCCCGCAGCACACGCCGGGCTCCGCCCGGGACGGCGGCGATCAGCGCCGGGGAGGGGCACTCGGGGCGGGTTTCTCCGGGATCCCGTCGCTGTGGCTGTCCCCGTTCCCGGCCGGTCCCGGGGGTAGCTGTGTCGGTGTCAGGGGCCGCTCGGGGTGCGGACGGGGCGGGGCGGCCCCTTTAAGGCGGAGGGGGGCGGTGGTGTCTCACCTGCCTCGGGCCCCGCCC
>VXAU01003549.1:1767109-1787632 GCA_013399695.1 Formicarius rufipectus | reverse complement strand
CCCCCCACACGCCCCAGGCTGTGCCCGGCCGGCAGGGGGCGACACCCCCCGCGCCGCGCCCGGAGTTCGGCGGCCGAGCGACCGCGGCGCGGAGCGCGATGCCCGTCCGGAAACAAGGTGAGTGCGGCTGACAGCTAAAACGCCGCTGCTCCTACTGCTGCTTCTACTCCTGCTCCTGCTCCTGCTGCTGCTTCTGTTCCTGCTGCCGCGGGACGGGCGGTGCGAGCGCGCCGAGGGCACCGTCCCGCCCGCGCTCTCCCGGCTGCGAACAAAGGAGCTGCCGCGCCGGGCTGGGGCTGTCCCGGCCGCGGGGGGCTTGTTGCATCCCTAGTGCTCCTGCCCGATACGCCCGGGTCAGTGCTATGTGTCTGGTCTCCGCTTGCAGATACCCAGCGAGCCCTGCGCCTCCTGGAGGAATACCGCTCCAAGCTGAGCCAGGCGGAGGACCGGCAGCTGCGGAACTCCATCGAGCGGGTCATCAGCATCTTCCAAAGTAACCTTTTCCAGGCGTTGATAGGTAAAGGCTGACTTCTTTCAGTTTGTGGCGCAAGCCAGTCGGTTCTTGCTTGTACGGTCACTTGAAGTGTTAAAAGAAAAAGATATTTTGCTCTTTTGCCCTTACTTCAGGAGCCATGTGCTTCTTGTTGTGTTTTTGTTTTGCATAGTAACACACGTGCTGTTACGGATCAACAGTTCACTTGTTACACATACGTACTTTATCTGAGGCTTTTGACTGGCCCAGACTGCTTTAAACTGTGATGCAGTTTTTTCTTCTGTACATGTTATTGTAGATTACTTTAGACTGTGTTTCCATGTATCTTCATAAACCTGAAAAATTTCTAAGGAGGGTCAGTTGATTTGTTTGTTTCTATTTTTTTTTCTTCTTTTTTTTTTTTCCATCTGTATGTAACAGGTTGATGAATTAATCAAAATATTTTTAATCTAACACAGGATTCAGGCAATTCCCCCTGGAGAATCTCTAAAAACATCACAAAGTCTATAAATAAAGTGCAAATTGAACTTAAAGTAAATGAGAAGAAACCTCTAATGCTTTAGGGAGTAGTACAATAATCTTTTCTCTTTTGTTGCATATTGAAGTGTAGTGAAAGAACTGCTGATTCTCAGTTTAAAGTACTTGTAGTGCTTGACTTCAAATGTTTCCATAAGTTCTTAGAAGTACTTGTATATAATTTTGAATTTCCTGTGTGTCTGTTTGGAAAAAAAAAAAAAAGAGCATAAATAAAACTTGCAGGATCTTGTCTTTATTTGGAAACTGCTGCAGGGAAACAGTGAGATGTGGTTTTGCCTTGATTGATTGTCACTGTCTTTATGGCATCTTATGTTAGTTTACCCTCAAGAATAGTATTTGTTCTGCATCCTCGTCTTTTAACAAAGTAACTAGTGTTTGAATTGTACTAGTGTAGCTATATTTGCAGTGTGGCTTAGTGAATGGTTAGTGTTGTGCGGGTTTGTATCTTCCTTCATAGTGCTGCGACTTCTTTGAATCTGTGTTGTGGTGAAAACATAGGGACTGGCAAATGTGGAATGTTTTCTTCTGGAGCATTTATTTCATCTTTTGTAGGTTTTTAGAAGACAGTAACTGTGCTGTGTTTTTTTTTTTTATTTTTCCCTTATCATGCAAGTTCAGAAAGGGTAGTTGTGAAAATAGGTCAGTTAAAAAGATTTGTTCCCTTATAGGAACTCTAAATTTTTCTTTAATACTTGGTTGATTCTAATAAACTCCATGATGAAGAACTTCACATAATCATTGTGGGACAGGTGTGAACAGGATTCACTCATTGGTAGATCAGAAAGTTGAAGTCTTATGTCAGAAGCTTAGTGTGCTGCAGTTGCACTCCTTATTTTCACCCAGCAAATTTCAGTGTTGATTACCATTTTTCTTGTTCTGTGTATGTATCTGTTTTATTAGTTTGTGGTGTTTTTAAGTCTTTACAGTCCATGCAGTACTTTCTTTTCTCCCCTGAACTGAATAAGGTACCGATCTATTAGCCTTTGATATTCAAATCTCCAAGATGTAGTTTCTTCTACTATTCACATGCAAATTTTCATTGTTTATAACTCTACGCCTAATAGTAGTAAACTTGGAAGAGCAGACAACCTCATGTCTGCTGACTTTGTGCTGCAAGAGCAGAAAACAAGCATGTCTTTTTTCCTGATTGGGCTACGGTGCCTGTTTTCTGGTCTTGTACGTCACAACTGTAGGACTGTGGTTCTTATGGAGTTCAGTTCATCTTGTGTGCACAGTAGCAGCTTCTGGGGCATGTTACGTTAACTTTGCATTTCCTGACTCAGTGTATGATTGTTTATTAGAGTGCATGCGTATATTCCCAAACCGTTTGTTATGAGGCTGGTACATTCCAAGCAATTTATGCTGTCAGCTGGGGTCTTTCTCCTTAAACTTGCTCCTTTCTGTGGAAAGGTGTCAGGAGAGCTCTTGTCTGTGGCAGTCTTCTCCTAGCTGTTGTTTTCCTGCAAGCATCTTTTTTATGGTGTGACTACCATGAAGAGTGGGGCGACTCCCTGCAAAAGGTGTCATCTGGAGGATGGCTGCTGTTACTGAGAAGACCTTTAGCCTGCTCCTGCTTGGCCTCTTTTCATGAAGATCTGGAGCAAGCTGGATAAAGTGTTCAGTTGTGCTGTGGGTTAGGCTTACCTGGAATACTCCATAGCTCATTGCTTTATGGCTGAATTTTAAGTGTGCTTTTTAGAGAAGCTGTGATGTGTTCCCGACTTAAATAGCCAGTGCTGTTCTGAGAGCAAACTTGTGGCTCAACTATACCAAGCTATTTCTCCTACAGATAATTCTTCCAGAAAGTGTGCTACTTTTACTTAATAAGGGGGTCTTTTTTTCCTTTTTTGCTTTCCTTTTTTAATAATACTAAAAAATTGTGACCAAACTTTATCCATCATTTTCTGATTTTTCTGCCAAGTTACTGAACTATATCTGAGATCTGCCTGCTTGTGGTAGGTTTGTGAAGGTTGCAGTCAAGATCTGCTGTCAACTTCATGTGTCTTTTTTAGTATAATTCTTGACTTGGCATTCAAATGCTGTTCTTTCAAGAAATAAATAGAAATTACTTTATGCTCAGAACTTTATCTTTGGGTTTATAGTGGAGGAAATTAAATATTTTTGCAAACCACACTAATTTTGACAGTGTTGCCTGTATTTAGATGCACATAAAGGAATTAAACTTTTTTTTTTGTAGTTTCCATTTGGATGCCAAGGAATAAATAGCATTACTTTTCTCATTTGAGCCTTTTTTATGTTGTCCTCTTCTTTTAGTTTTACCAATAAAATTTCAGTTGAGCAACCTGCGAACTTCACCTTGTTCTTAAATTACACCTTCAAATGATTTCAGTTAGTTGGTGTGAACAGCCAGTGTCACAAGATTGACAATGCCACAGTGTTATATTTTAAGTGAGATAACTGTAAGAAGTTTAAATTAGTAACAAAGTAACCAACTATGACACCCCCCCCCTTTAAAACAGTCTGTGCTAAANGGTGTCATCTGTAATTCGGTATTTTTCATTGCTTCAACCAGCTATATGTAATAATGTCTAGTACTTCAATTAAATGAAGGTCAAGGGCCTGTAATTAAAATCAACTTGAGAATAGTGTCAGTTTTAAGTTAATTTCCTTTTGCGCAGGCTCAAAAATGTGTAGTATCTTTCCTAGTCTGTGACTTCTTGGTAGGAGTTGAAATGGGTTGTTATTGATACTCTGATTGGTGAGTAATTTTATTAAGAGACCAAAGGAAGATATCCACATACAGAACTATGGGTTAGACTTCACTTTGTAAAGTATTTTGTATTTATCTTCAAATGCTGAGGTAATTCTGCAAATGAGTTGTGTTTATAGTTTAAGTGCTTTTTCACCTTCTCAAGAAGCTACAGGTTCTTGAAAAGGTACAGATAAATTTATCTTCTTGAAAATATGGGAGGGAAAACACTTGCATGTATAAATAACACATCTGAGAGAAAAACATGTGAAGCAGACTTCTGTTTACACCCAGAATCTTTTTGTTTAATTAAAGTCTGCTTTTAATGGGTGTCATGCTGTGGTTGACCATATTAAAATAGTATTCTCTAATTAAAAATATAGCTATAGCTGAAAACATGACGTAGTTTTCTACTTTGAAAACAGTCCTCTTTCTGACACTAACTCCGTTTGCACAGGTGTCAGAAAAAAGGAAATCCAGATGAGTGTCTACATACACTGGCAATGAAGTTGGCTGTGCTACCTTTTTTGTCTAAAGTGGGATGGGGTTTTTTATGTACATGTTATTTTGTAGCTATGCATATATGGACTTTTTAATGTAAAATAGCAAATCTGAGTAGGGAAGGTTAAATTTGTTGAATTACATATGGGTAAGCAATCTCATGTATTTCACTTTGGAGTCCTTTTGCATGAAGATCTTCCTTGATAACTGTGTTTATGCAGTGGCTCTTCTTAGCACTATATATCCAGTGTGGCAAATTTTCAATAAAAAAATGTAGTGGTTTCAGTAATCCTTAGTAAACCAAAGAACTGCTTCCCTCTGGTAACCGTGGAGTGTTTTTTAACCACAGTTTGTATTCATGAGCTTTATGAATTGGACAGAATGTATTAAAAACACTGTTAATACAGTTTTACACCCCAGAAAAGGAAGTTTTGTCTCTGAAATTTTTGAAAAAATAGGGATGATTGCATAAGCTAAATTCTTTGTTCAGGTTCCTCAGCAGTCTGACTGGGACTGAAAATTCAAGGAGTATAAAACATACTCTGCAGAGTTCTCATCTCGGTCCACAGTGACTTTCTGAACTACGTTAGGAATACAACCCTATATTTTAGACTGAAGTAGACTGGATTGGGTCAGCACTCCTCAAAGCTGGTACCCTTTGGAGTGGACTAATCACATTCCTGCTGCATGGCATGTGGCCTCAGCTCTCTGAGCTGTGTGTGGCATCTCTGTAGGTGTTGTTGCTTTTCTCAATCTTTCTCAATTAGCCACCTTGGAAATATTTTTCAAACTTGCTGGCTAAATTAAAATCAGAACAACTAAAGCAGAAACTCCGCTTCTGAACTGAAACCAAAAGCGCTTTTTCTTGGGGTATACCAGCTTTTATTTCAGCAATGTAGTTAGTTATTAGTGCATATGCCATGACGACACAGTTAATTGCAAATCAGCTCAGACCTTCCCATTTTCAAAGGATACTGAGGCCTTAGTGGAAGTTCTTTCAGACTCAGTTGAATAATATTTACATTAAGAATCCAGAAATTATCTTGACAATAAATTGAGGATTGGGTTAGATGGTGAATATTGTTGAGATTTTTTGTTAATATTATTATGGTTTTATTAGGGGAAGGTTTGGGGAGAATTAGAATTTCTGTAACATTGGATAGTATTGAAATTGTTGCAGATGCTAATTTTTCATATTGAAATCTTATACTTGCTGCATTTTAGTGACTTTTTCCTGAGATTGTAACTTCTATAATACAACATCTTCAGTCATATTTGGGCCTGAAACATCCATGCAATATAATCCTTGCAACTTTGAGGTGTTTATTGGCGTTTTGGAGAAGTTTCCTAAGGATATATATGGTTATGCTTTCTATAGTCTCCTTTGAAACTTAAACAGAAATTGGTTTGGTTTAGAAAATTTGACCTAGGATTGTATTTTTAAAAGTACTTAAAGACTTGATTATTTTCATTGCAATGAAGGGAGGATAAAACATTTCCATTTGTGTCCAGATGATTGGAGTGTTAACTTAGTCATTGTCAGTGTGTTTCTGCTGTGCAGTTTGTCCAAATGTCAGAATGTCCCAGTTTTTGGAAGAAGTTCATCTTCCTCTCCAAGAAATCTTACACTGAGTCAAACAGTCTCATTGCTTCTACTTTTAAAGGATTACCTACTATTTTGTGTTTATGTAGGGCAGTTTAGTAGTTCACTTTTTTAAGTGTTTTCCACACTGTATTGTGTGTCTATATGTGTGACAGGGCAATGTCTTGAATTTTTGGGATTAGGTGCTGCTTTTGGTAGCCTAAAATAGCAAGTAAGACTAGTGTAAGTTGAGTAGCTACTGGTATGCAGAGAAAGGGTATTGTGGCAAAAATTTATCCTTGTGGTCATTATACTGGCTGAGTATTCAGTGTTGAATAGCTGCACTATAGAATTCATCAATTATGGTATTCTCTTCACAGTTTTACCATTGAAAGGCTCTGTTGACAAGAAATTTTGTCAATAATTGTGCTGTTCATCCAGGGGCTAAAAAGAAAGTTGAAGTTGGGAATAATAGATACAGTTTCCGGATTCTTGAAAAGTTTATCATCTGTCCTGTTCTTGCTCCACTTTATTTTCAGTATTCTTTGACCTGTTTTCCCTAGTTTTGATGCCTGTCTCCTCCCATGGTGCTGTGTTCCTGGCTTTGCTCCTAATATTCCACAAGATTTGCTTCAGTGCTGAGTACAAAGTAGAGGAAGGGAGAAGTATGAGAGAGGATACTTGTCCTAATCTTACTCCTGCTTCCATGGTGGTCCCAGCAGCAAGGAGAGAGCATCTTGTTCAGCTCTGCAACTGGAATGCTACATGCACCCTGTGCATCTGGTTTCTCTTGAGAGATGGTGCTTGTTTTGGTGCACGTGGAATGAATGTTCAAAGAAATTGAACTCTAGCAGCTGACTAGTCTCCTTGCACAGATGGCTTCCTGAATTATAACTAGGCCAAATTTACAAGGTTGTGAAGAGACTGCAGAAGGTGTAGGGGTGGCACTAGAATAACCTCCTTAGCTTCGTGTTCCTTCTCTAAGTTAGGGGAGACTCTAGACCTCTTTGGTAAAGCTTTTATAGGGATCTTGTTATATGTGTCTTCTCTGCCCTGCCCTCAAAAAAGCTGACTTATTTCAGATTGAAAATAAAAGGTTGGCCTAAGACAGAGGTGCAGTAAAGAAAACTTGTGGGCAAATTGCAAAAAATTGCAAATTTTAGTGGTTTTCAGAAACTTGTGTTAAAATCTGGATGCAGGAAAGGAGCAAGTGTTAGTGCTGGAGGAGATGCTTCTATGTACACACCCAACATTGTGTTGCCAGCACGTCAGATAATTACCTGAGAGCCTGAGCTTTCTGTAGGTAGAAGAAACCAGTGCTTGTGCTGTCTCACCTAAGCAAAGCAGTGCACTATGAAAGCTCAACTTGGAGAGTTGGGTGAACTCATCCCAAAATTAGTTTGATTTTTTTGAACACATTTGTCTGGTGAGAAACCTCCTCAACCCTGTACGGACACTACAAATTAGACTTAATAGTAACATTTTCTTTGTCCCTGACTGGGTTTTGTTGCCGCCAAAGACAGTAGTAAATACATCCATTTAAGAAAAAAATGTACATTATTATACTGGCTACTGGTTTGCAACTGGAGTTGAGATAGTTGGAGAGGGTGGATAGCTGGGAGTTAATTTTTAGTTTGGATGTTGTTTGGTTTGGGGATTTTTTTTGTTTTGTTTTTGTTTTTGCTGAGGTGCTTAGGCTGAAGACAGTGCTAAGGTGATATCAAATAAAAAAATTTACATAGTAGAAGATTCTTGTGTAAATTTTTGTCTGTGTGATGTCAACTAATTTTTTAAAAGCTTTTCCTACCTTAATTCTGGACATAGGAGAAGACTCTGTGGGTTTCTGAGGGAAAATTGGAAAGAGGCAATGTGAAGGAAAGACTGGATGTGGCACTTAGTCTAGCTGACGTGATGGTGTTAGATCATAGGTTGTCTTATTGTCGTCGTCTTATTGTTGTCGTCTTATTGTCCACGGACACCCCCTTGTTGTGGGGGAGAACCTTGTGTGCCCTTATGAGGTTGTGAACTATACTGGCCCTGGTTTATGCCTTCGGTAGGCCAAAGGTCTGGTCAGGTCTCAACTGAAGGGTCAGACAAAGTGCGTCCTTGGGCAGGATGGGCTCATCAGCCGCCCGGCAACCGTCCTAGGAGAAGGACAACTCTAACTCCAGACCCAGGCAGATGGAGCTCGCTTAGCCCTGTCAGGCCATCCATCTAAGAGAAGGATACTTTACCTAAACCTACATCCTGAGGACCTCGCTGTCACCGTCCAAGCTTGCTAGGCCCTGGCAGATGAATCTCAGGAGTAAAGGGTGGGGCCAGTTCTGTGCATGCTGTGCCTGGCCTAAAAAATCCACTGCGCAGGCTTGATGGATTCACCCCCTCCACGTGGGCAGAGCCCTCCCCGATCTTCGTTCACAAAGTTTAGCCATGATGATGAGGTCATAGGTTGGATGAGATAATCTCAGAGGTCTTTATCAACCTGATTGATTTGGTGATTCTGTGAAGATATGGTGAAGAAGTGATTACTTCTTCACCAGTTTGCAAAGTGTAAGTGGTCAGGCTGGCAAGGAGTTGGATTTATCTGAGTGTAAAAAGCAGCTAGAGGAATAAAAGCAAACAATTAGACCTGAGGTTAGATGAGGACAGTTTCAGTTAAGCATCAGTTAAGGATAATTTGTGTTAGTGGAAAATGACATCTGGAATTTGAATTAAGCAAAAAGGTATGTGCAGAAAGGACCTTCAAAAGCTAGGACAGTTACTGAAACAAGTGGAAGGGCTGGGGATCAGTAGCTGGATGCTGCAGCTTGTGGCAAAGGATCTTTTAGAACAGAACATGTGTAGTGAGAGTTGCACCACAAGTTTTTTAAGAAGTCTTAATTGTGCATAGAAGTTTTAAAGAAGAAATAGACCCCAAACCAACAAACTCTGAAAGAGGCTTTATAGGAGTTGTGATGAGGCTGGTTCTCACTTTTCGTGGTATGAATACAGATATTTATTTTTGACCAGATGCATGGCTCACGACACAACACAATCAGTGAATGCACAAAGAGAATACTTTGTTAACTGAACATTTGCTTGGTAAATGGATGTGAAGGTTTTCCTGGTGTTTGTATTTTTCTTGTTGATCCCTAATCATACAATTTTCGAGTTGTGGGTTATTTGTGTTAAATGGATATTCTTAGCTTAGTAGGTGAAGTAAGCATGCAAGATTGAGACTTCCTTAGAATTAATAGGAGTTGATTTACAACTGAAGAATGGAAGTCTGTTGTGTTGGCAGACTCTTGCCTGTTCTGACAGTAATTGTGACTCTATGTTTTGTCTATATATTCATTATGTTGAGCTGTTCAGAATTTGGCAGATACCATGCATCTCAAATTGCTCTGAACTGAAATGACATGTTGACCTTTTTTTTTTTTTTTTTTCCCCTTTCTAGTCATTTTAAGACTTAAGTTTTCAGAGCTTTGGCAGGAAGCCCTAAGAAATAAAGATGTCTTTCCCTCCCCTTCCTTGAATTAGAGAACTACTTAATTTTTAATGAGATGACACCACTTCCTAGGTGACATACAGATAGTCAAATTCTTAACAGAGCAGTTTTTTCAAACATGAGTAACTTCATAAACAAACAGGCCATTTGCATGTGCTCTATTTGGGTGAACAAATGTCTGAGAACAGGGAGACAAATGAGAGATGACAAAGGAATTGCTCACATGGATAGATCTTCAAGTGAAATACTAAATTGAAATAAATCAATTTCTGAGGGAATTCATAAGCTTCTTGGTTGCTTGAAGGCTTGATTGGGGGTGGTGACTCTGAGAGGTTCTCCTGAACAAAGCTGATATGGAAATACTTTATGTGGTAAAGTCTGTATGTAGATGCAAATGTATCTGGTGGTTTGCTGACTTTGGCTGAAATTGGTTTGTTCAGCTGCTGAACATCTATCAGAAAGGAATACCTCATTGATGTCAGTGCAGGATTAACTATGTAGCTGTAGCATATAACTCCTGGTCATGCTGCCCTGCAGAGGGACCTCTATAGGCAGAGGAAATGGGCTGACAGGAACCTCATGGAGTTCAAGAAATGGAAGTGCAAAGTTCAGCACCTGAGGAGGAACAGTCCTATGTACCAGTATATTCTGTGTGTCACCCAGCGGAAAACCAATGATTTAGAAAAGGATCTGGAGGTCCTGGTGACACCAAATTGAATGTGAACAATCACTGTGCCCTTGGGGCAAAGGTGGTGAATAGTCTCCTGGGCTGTGTTAGTCACAGAATTGCCAGCAGACTGAGGGATGATGTGGTCCTTCCCCTTTCCATTTTAGAATGCAAGATATGAATTTTGAGTTTCTAAAAATTGACCAAACAGAAAATGAACATGAGCTTCCTAAATTAACTCTTGCGCATGCTCAAAGCTGTTAACTGCATTTAAAACTGTAAACCTCCAAATGAGGATATAATTAATACAGCATATACAAATGTGATTGTTAAATTCACATATATTGTGGTAGCAGTTTGCAGCTTTGTGTGGTATATAGTGTAAGGGCAGCAGTTCACCGGTTTACATGTCCAGTGTCCAGTGCAGGTTGTTGTAGTAAATGTGTAACTTTTTTAGTTCAAGAAATGTTAAGCTTGTGTGGAATTTCCTGGCATTTATTTACCAAAAAAACATCTGTAACCCACAAATGGTCAAGATGCTTAAAGTGTAAAAATGCAAAATCTAAAAACAGTAGGTTACTGTGATCGACAGAGGAATGCTTTTAATTTTGAAACACCTCCTGTCACCCCCAAGATCATTTAAATTGAAAAGAACCATTAATATCATCAAGCCCAGCCATTACCCCAGCACTGCCAAGTCCACCACTAAACCATATCCCTAATCACCAAATCTACAAGTCTTTTAAATACCTCCAGGGACTCAACCACTCCCCGGGACAGTCTGTTCCAATGCTTGGCAACCCTTTTGGTGAAGACATTTTTCCTAATTTCCAATCTAAAGCCCCCCTGGTGCAACGTGAGGTCATTTCCTCTTGTCCTATCGCTTGTTACTTTGAGACTAACACTCACCTCAACTACAATGGTGTTTCATATAGATAAATAGTAAATGCCAATGGAATGTTATTGTTTCACTCTATACCATAATATAAAGTTTCAATATCAGAAGCCTGAAACCAGCATCATATAAAGTAATTACACTGACCTGTTTGATAGTTGGTAGAAAACCAGAACATATTAAAGTATAATCAGGGAAGAATGTGGAATGGAGACTGAGTTGTACAGGGAATCTCTCCATGGAGATATGGAGTGTTGATGGTTTCTTTCTCTTCACTGTTGTGTTTTGTTGAGGTTATTGTTTGCTGAGATATTCTGTGTTTCCCTCTTTCTTCTTTACTTTACAGTTCCATGTGACATTTGAATTTCTTGTATATACTGAGAGTTTTCTATATGCTGGATGCTTGTTCTTCATTCTGTTATCCCTCAAACTTTTCTTGCCCTGTTCTCAAGGTTGGCTTCCTTTGAGCAGTAATTAGTAGCTGATGAGTTGTTTATAGCCTTGAGACCTCTGACACCATCCTGTCTCCTTTTGTTTAAGGCCTCTGCTGTCATGCTATGCTTGTGCTCCTCTGTGCAGCTTTTTGTTCCAGGGTCATAGGTAATTAATTCCCTACAGAATAGCCACTTATTATTGGTATCTATTGGGTATTTCTTTGTACATCCAGTCATTGTGTGTGCTTGTATTTATGTATAGCTTTTACTTCGCTTCACATAGTTGTGTGATGTAACATATGGTTTTGCATATATTTATGTATACTGTTTATGGAATATAAATAGTAAATATATCTTTATGTATATGCTGTGTGTATCATATTTAGAAATACTTACAGAAGTAGGTGCTAGCTCACACAGTTGTCTGAAGCTAAGTAAAAGCCATGCAAGTTAGATGAGCACCTGGTCTTGAGGTAATTGGTGATAGAGTTGGACAAGCTAAAACAAAGCTCTGGGCAGGCCAGGACAAGTGCAGAGGCCTGATTATTCATTTAACAAAGGGCCCATGGCCTGTTACAAGCAATGCCAACATCATCCCCTTAAGAAAATGCTATTATAGATATACCATCTTTGAATTGTAAATTTACAGTTATCAAAAGGTTCACACATATGCAAATGCAGAGAATAATTCTGCTCAGCTTTATTATGCTATATGACTATATTAAAATTAATTATGCTTTACTGTAGGAAAGGTATATGTGGAGAGCTTGACTTGACACTGAAGTTTTTATAACATGCACTGATCTTAAGTCACCCTGATTACAAGTGTACTCTCTGCTGGATATATAGCAAAAAGTAGCAGACACTGCACATACCTGTACAAATGGCAAGCAGAAGCCTTATGTCTGATTTCTAAGGAGCAGGGAAGAAATCGATCTGAAGGAACGGTGTCATGTTGCTGGTTGGAATTCTTGTCCTCAGAGGCAGATTCATTAGACAGAATTGATGTAGTCTCTTGAAGTGCCCTCAAACATACTTAGGATACACAAGAATTTGTTTGCTTTTGTAGTTCTGCTGTTCTTTCATTTCTGTGTTTTCGTTTTTAATGAAGTTGGAACTCCTTTACAAAGGTGATTTTGGTTTCAGTTTGTATTCACCAGATAATTCTTTTTTGTTTGTTTTAAGAGTGAGCAGTTCTTGTTTCTGGTGTATCCTGTTACTGGTGAACAAGCCTGTTCAAAGAACAGAACTAAGATGAGTGGAGAACATGAGAAAGGGATGAATAATATGCCAGAAAACTGCTTTTAGGCTGAAAAAAACCCACTTTTCCACCACTGCTTAGCTTTTCACACTACTAATAGGTTAAGAAATACTGTTTTCTTTTTCATAAGAATCCTGCTTTGTGGAACTGGGAGTCTGTCACTTATTTTGTGTAGGTTTTTATTTTTGTTGCTATCAAACATATTTCTGATTTGGCTACTTAATGTGGTTTTACGTTTAAGCGGACTTGATTCCAGGATGGTTTTCTGTGTTGCCTACCATTACTACCTTTTTGTCACTTTGGGTTCCTTAAACTCTGTGCTCCTATTTTTCAAGTATCAATTGTCTGTTCTTTTAATGTGCCTCCTCTAGTGTGAAATGTTCCCTATCTCTGTTCTCTTTTACTGTTGTTTGATACCTTACTTGAATCAGTTTTCTGTAACTTAGTTTGAGATATAATCTGCCTTGGAATTAATATGGGGGAAAGGGGCTGGAACATAAAAATAGCACATCTAGTTTGAAGAGGGAATCAGACCATAAACACAACTAAAAATAAGTATTTTGCTACCTGCTGTTTGTAAGAATTAGGAAGATGTTAGGACTTTTCATATGATAATGTATTCAGTAGATATTCAAGTGTGTTGATGTGATGAAATATTTTTGTGAACTGATATATAGCAATAGACCTGAAGAAGAATTTTTTTAGATTGAATTTAGTATGGTCTAAGTTTCTGGCTTTAAAAAAAATGTAAATGGCAGCATTCATTCCTTATGGACCTAACGCATTCAGGGTTCATAGATAGCTTGCCTATACTTGTACATGTGTTTGCAGTCTGAATAGTAAAANTATCATATAGACACCAGGTTACTAGAAACTTTGTGGATTTGGAGCAAGTTCAGGATAAACAGAAACTAATCCCCTCATTAAATGGAGCACATATTTCTGACATCTTTCAATAGCAAGTCTATTTTGGTGTCCTTCATAGAGAAGTGGAGATCATGTATGGGAAATACTGTGCTTCTTGAAACCAATCATTCTGCAGTATGAATGTCTACCTCCACTGGCAGGGACTTAAAAGAAGAGTAGCAGAATTGAAAATCAGTGTCCTAGATTCCTGTTGCAAAACAGCTGCACAAATAACCCCTTCCCATAAATAATGTAGTGATCTTCCTGTCTTGGTTGCTGTGGATTGCAGCAATAGAACGAACTTAAACCATGCCCATTTTAATATACAAAGTATTCTCTTTGCGGGGTGGGGGGCAATCTTGGTGTACTTGATCAATGTATTAATGCAGCTACAAGACAAGTTTGCAACTGAGGGAGCTAATGTGAAAGATAGATTTAAAGGCAATTTGTATCTCTTAGGCTGCTTTGCTCCTGTATATCTAGGTCACTTAACATCTTCTGCAACCCTCACTGCCATTTCTTCCAATCAGCAGCACTAAGAGCAAGTATAACTTTAAAAATTAATGTAAACAGTTGATAGGAATTTGACTCTTGCTCAGAGGAGGGATACAAGTGGAATTTGAGAATTTCAGTTTTCTGAACTGGTAGAGAGCAGAAGTGCAATATCTATGAAAACACCTGGTACTGTAATACCAGCGACAGTAGCTGCAAGGAAATGGTTATTGTGCCTCTGTTACTGACTCTGGGCAGCTGCTGAAAAGCTATAAAATTCCTCAGATTAGGCTCCTCCTTATTCATGGCTGCGTCCTCTTTCCTTCTTTGTCTTACTTTTTCTGTATGTTTGTCTTTTATGAAGTCAGTGCAATTAAAAATCAAGCTTCTGCAACTCCTGTTTAGCGGATTTTTACTTTGAATAAAAGGCTAAAAGCTTTACAGTAGAACTTCATGATTTGTCTGCCCTTCCTTTAGCCTATACCTTTCCACATCTAATTTTTTTTTCTTAATGTGTGTGTTTATGGATGTGAATACAGTTGTGGTAGCAAGTTTTGTACACTTACACTTCATAGAAACACCTCTGATGCTTCTTTATTTGTTTTATTGGTGCTCCATGTAGTGGGCAGGATGTCAAGAAAAAAACTAATGCAACCAAGTTTGTGTTTCCCACAAGTTTCCAGCTGAGTCTTCAGGGTTATAGAAAAACTGTTTATTATCTCATAAGTATGACTTGTAATTTGTACTATTAAGTGTCATTCTATTTCTGTTACTTAGGCTAAAAAAGCAGATGATGACCTATGCTAATCAATCTTCCGTTTCCTAACTTCTTGCAGCTTCTCTCTTGCTGATTTCATCAATGTACTTCCATTTCTGTGGTCATTTAACTGAGACATATACCACAAAATAAACCTTCTAATATTGCCCGTGAATAGTAGATTTCAGATAACCAAAGGCTACCTTAGTTGAAATTATGTTTACCAGAACTTGAAACATGAACACCCATCGCTTCTGCTGTTCCGCTGCCATTATTCCATATGCTTCTGCCATTCCTGCTGCAGGTGTTGGTGGCAGGAGCCCAGAATGAGGGAGGATGTGGAGGTTCTGAGACAGGGATGTAAAAGAGCGAGTTGTGTGTTCGGTGTGGGTGAGATTCATGAATTTACCAACGACAGATGAAGCTGTATCCAATTTGTTTTGCATGAAGAAAATGTAGTTAAAATCAGAATGTTATTGAAACTATAAAACCCAACCTCATTTTTTTTCATGTCTTTAGATATTCAAGAATTCTATGAAGTGACCTTATTGGACAATCCAAAATGCATTGATCACTCTCAGCCATCTGAACCAACACAGCCTGTGAATACCTGGGACTTCTCCAGCCTTCCAAGCACAACAGTGACATCAGAAACACTGCCGAGCAGCCTTAGCCCAAGTGTCGAGGTATGATATAGAAATCTGTTTTATCTTTCTTGTTGAGAGTATTAGTTCAATAGTGTTCTCTAAGTTTCCTTCATTTTATAAAATATTAATTTTCAAAGAAAATGTACATTATTAGATCAATAATCATAGGGGATTTAATTATTGAAATGTTTAATACCATGTATGCATTTTACTTAGTCAAAAATTTATAAACTCATTTGTCAAATGCACCACTAAGTGACCATTAAATTGGATTTATGCTTTGATTTTGGAACCTTGCTGACAGGTTTAGTATGTTTATACTCATCCATACTTGTGACTCTTGAATCATTATTTCATTAATAATTTGGGAAATTGAGACTGTATCTTTCTGACAGTAAGTATTTCAGTCTCTTCATAAGAAATTCCCTTCTTTTGTGCCCATATTCTGGAAGGACTTGTTTTTGAAAATTGTGTGCAACCAGTTGTCACTAGGGAGTGATGAGAAAACTGAGCAGGGAAATGTACATGGATGCACATTTTTAACTGAATCAAGATCTCCCTGCTCCAGTTAAAGTTATAATGTTACTGCAATTTTTCTGCACCAGACACAGTATTTGTCCCCAAAGAGATAAGCTTTGTTCCATGTGTGTTCTGAATACTGGCAGCATTGGAAAAAGTGTCTGAGTTTCTCTGTAATTGAAGGCAATGTACTGTGCTGATCTGTTCTTATGAACTGATCGTAGAGCTTTGGAGGGGCACAAGGAGAGGCCCACCAAAGGACTAGTGCTGCAGCCTGTAGGGAAGCCCAGGAGCTTGTACGACTCAGAAGGATAAAGTGGTTAGGATGCCTTTCTGAGTTAATCTTTATCAGAGGCTGTTTAGACTGTGTAAGAAAGTCCACTTAGCTGCAGATCATAACTGTGTGATGTGCTAATAGGTTTGTGCAGTTAAAAAAAGAAGTGATAGTGCCTACGGCAGCTTGTCTCAAATTTGTTATATTGAAGTTAGTACAAAATACATCAGGAATACTTTAAAGAGAACTAGCAGGGAAATACAAGACTTGTGTTCCTTTGGAAAGTAAAAAATGGCCACTAGATGAAGGATCAGCCAAACCAGGGGCAAGAGTTATGTATGGCCAAGAACCAAGGTCTCTTAGGAACAGGAGCAAAAGAAACTGTAGACAATAGGGTAGGCAAGGAGAGGCAAAGCTTATTTTATCTACTGAGATGTTTTGAAAAATAATGTATTTCATGTTTACACATGCAGGGAACTTAATGAGGCAATTTGAGGGTCATTGCAGTTGCCCTTAGTCATGGAGGATGGATGAAGCTCCAGAAAATTGCAGATGGACAAGTTGCTATCTTTTAAAAAGGATATATATAGGAGCAAGGCAGGAGAAGAGGATCCAGGTTTAACAGGTACAAGGAATGATTCTATGGTCTTTTGGTAGCTCCTTGAAAGTGATAAAGGAGCCAAATAGTTGCTGTCATGGTTGTTGATGACAGTTTTGTCAAACAGTTTCTTTCTAATGTAGTAATAATTTTTGCGCTAGGGAAAAATGGTGTGATAAATTCCAATTTCAGTAAAACTTTTGGCATGGTTTAACCGGCTATCTTTTGAGGTAATAGATCAGTTAAAGTTTCTAAATATATATATCTCCAAGTTTGGATTATCAGTGAAAACATCCTGATTAAATTAGAAATTAAATGATGGGAGAGCTTCAGCAGCTAAGACTGGAATGAAGCCTTGGGCAGTTGGAGTAATAAAAAGGTAGGCTCTGGTTCAGCAGAACCAAGTACAGTGTCCTGTTTCACTGTGGCTGAAACAGTCCAGTTGAATAGTGAAGAAGTGGTTTCTCAGAAAAGGTCTGGGTCATTTTTGAATCTCAAGGTGAGTCAACCATGTCATGTTATTAGATGTAAAGAACACCTTGTTGACATAAGTGTGGTGCAAAACTTTTCTGTTCTACTTGGTCTGCATAAAACTTTGCTGGAGTTGCTGTCAAATTTGAGGTACCATGGTGCAGAAAAAGATGTTCTAAGTTCTTAGAACTTAGAAGTGGTTGTAAGGTCACAATCTCTTCTCACAAGACGAGTTTGACGTGGAGGATCTAAAGCTTGGAAAGATTTGGTGCTGCTGTTTCAAAGAATTGAACACTCAATAGGGAAACAGAAAAAAGAAGCTATTTTCTTGTGCATAGCTGTACATGGGTAGTCTCTGTTACCAAAGGTCTTCTGAGGCAGCATAACTGTCTTAAATGGCTTAATTTTACTTTTTTCCCCTATAGTGCATCTGTGAGCAGTGCAATAGGCTTGATGATTCATGTCCCTACCAAAACATTTTGTTATTACTAAATACTCCTAATTCTAGCAGCTGGGACTGTGAAGTGCATATTTGCTGCTGTGAGAATTATGTTATGATGGTGCAACTGTAGCACCTTTTGTGCTTACCCTGTAGGAGAAACTTGCTGACATCTGAAGTACAAAACAGTGGGTCATGATACATCCAGGCTTTGTGATTATTCACTTGCCTGCCCCTCCAGAAACTGTTTCCAGTTTATACAAGTTTACTTATTTTGCAACCAAGATATCCATAATAACAGACTTAGTAGCTCAAGGGTAGTTTTGTCCTTGTATCTTTCTGTGCTGTGCATGAAGGTGTAACTTAGTTACAAAGTTGCATCTTTAGTTTCTATTCTCATATGCTGTTAGGCTGCCAGTAATACAAGGACTTGTCCTTGACACTGCACCAGTGACAACGGGCACGTTATCATGGCGAGGTGACTAACATGCTGAAAGGAAGAATGGGCTGATTTGGGAAGTCTCACCAGAGACGTGTTTGTTCTCAGCTGAACTGTTTTCTTCTCAGTACAGTCGGGTGGTCATGGCATAGAATGTTACCTAATCTGATATGGTATGAATTACTTTATTTTTTTAAGTGGTCCAGATTTGAACATTTATGTCAAATCTACCTGTCTTCCTCTATATTTTTTGTCTTGAGTATCATGTGAAGGTCACAGTTGTTTGACCTTCAGTATATGAAAGTCAGATTTTAGATTTGCTGCCAATATTTAAAAGCATAGTTGCACATGTTGGTGTGGATCCCAGTTCACGTGAAACTGAAAGCAAGCGTTTCTCCCAGTCTCAGTCACCTACAGTAAATGTTACCTTGTATTTCATCAGTTAGAATACTGTTTCCTTGTTGAGTTGTGAAGATGAACAATTTTCAGAAGTTCAATGTTGATTTCATTTTCTCTTTCTAATATATCTGAATGTCTTAGTTTAGCAGTCAAATATATATGGAAATTATTACATAAACATATAATCTTATATGTTTTATTAGCCTTAATTCTTTCTTCGGTGACTTTTTTCTTTATATATCTGTAAGGCAATACCTTTTCTTCAATATTTTGAAAATTAATAAAAATGCATATTCTTATGTATCGACAGTTTATATTCAACATACTTTCTATGTGTACTGTGTGAAAATTTGTTTTTATGCTGTAAAAATTAATGCATTTTGGTTCCAATAGTACGCTTTTTTTAAACTACTTAGGCATTTTTTGAAGTTATTTTATAATTGATTTTAATCAACCCAAGGGCATAACAATTCCAATACAGCATGATTTGTTTTGCTTGCTGACGTTTACTGGAGACAGGGGAGGGACTTGACTTTAATGCTCTGATTTTTCTTAAGATACTTTTATTTTTTAGACTTTAAAGGCTGCTGTCCAATTCAGTGTTAGTTCATTAACCAGGCACAAGAAGATTGGCATAGTAGATGCACTTTGAGATTGTTTTAGCTGTATTCTGTTGCTTGCCAGGGTGGTGAGTGTAGGTGATAAGAATGGAGCATTTTTTCCTTGCTTGGAAATTGTTAGTCTTTGAAGGAATAGAATTCAACTGTGTTTCTTTAGCCTTGATGATATTTTCTTGCTGTACTTGCTGTGGGCCAAATTAGTATTCTTTCAGCTGACACTTTGATGGTATATGTGAAAGCTTCTTGAGAGTGGGAATATAATGCTCCCCTAAAGGGATTAAGGATTGTATTACAAGAACTCTGTACACAGCTGACTTTGGGAACGACTTTTTAGCAATGTGTGCTTGTGTATATACATAGAATAGTGGTATACAAGCTTGGGTTGCCTGTGAACTTCTAGTGGGACATAGTGTAACTCTGTTTTTGCCTTTCTGCTTCTGAATCAAATGACAGGAATTTGTAATCTGCATAGGTTGTGTATTAGAGAAAGTCAGAGGTACAGTCTGCAAGTTTTATTTTTCATGGTGGTCTGTTTTCTTTTCCGTGCTCTATATTCCTGGAACCCTTTTTAGCAGTTTTGTTTCTATCTCCAGCAAAAAATTATAATTGGGGGGGGGAAGCCAAAGAGTGATTCAAGACAGTGCTAATCAGGAAGGGAATGTTAATCCTTTCAGTATTAGGAACTAGTTAAAAAAAAGAAAAGAGTATATGTGCAATTTGAAAAGGACAAATGGTTCATACCCGTTTCTTGTGTGCATTAAATACTGAGTTGAGGTGTACACTGGAAAAGTTAACAGATCTGAATCAAGATCTTAGCGCTGGTAGCTTTGTGAGAGCAGTGTGTGCTGAGGAGGGAGCGGCCTTGGAAGCTGTTTGCTGTGATCTGTGGTGCCATCTGTAGGTGGGACAGTTTGTGTTTGACAAATACGCGGGGAAACTTGAACCAGTGTTAGAAATCTCTGACCTAATTGAGTAGTGTATTGCCAAGGAAATAGTTGTCTCATAACATTTTTTTTTTTATTTTCCCCTCTCCCCCTTAAATCTAGAGGATATGTTTTATTATTGTGACTGTTTTAAATCTGAGAAGTTAAAAAGTGTTTGCTGTTAGTTTGAGTTAAAAGTAGCCACAATAAATTAATTTTCTGTGTTGAAACCTCCCCCCCACTGAACACTGTGTCAAAGGAAATGTTTTGCTTTGAGAGAAGGAACTCAATCTGGAGTCTCTTACAGCTGAACAAACACATCTCTGTATTTAGTGAGTAATAGTGGCTGAAGGACTTTGGTCTGATCTGTGGTTTCCCCATCTATCTGCACATGCCCATGTGTTTAGTGTCTGGCATGTGGAGAGATTGTCTGGCTCACTCTCTTCTAAGGCCCTTTGCCAAATTCTTTTTT
>VXAU01003549.1:1754810-1767096 GCA_013399695.1 Formicarius rufipectus | reverse complement strand
TTTTTTTTTTTTTTTTTCATAAAAAGAAAGCAAAAGTGAAAGTAAGGAAACAGCTGACATGGTGGTAATTTCAGCTAAAACATGACACCAAGGCAGAGTGGAAAGGAAAGTCTCTAAACATCTTGGGATTATAAAATAATTCAGGATCACCTGTGAGGTCAGTCAGGTTGCAAAGGCTTTCAACCAGCTGAGCCTTGAAAACCTCCAAGAATGGGAACTTCAAAAATTTCCTGGTCAATTTGTCCCAATGTTTGACTATCCTCATGATGAAAAATATTGTCCTTATTTCTGATTGAAATCTCTGTTTCAATTTATATGTAGTTTCTAATGTTTTCCCATCATGCAACATGCATTTGGCTCTGTCTTCTGCATAACCTCACTGTAGGTACCAGAAGGCTGCTTTTAGGTTCTGCTGAACTTTTCCCCAAAGCTTAAACAAGCCCTGTTCCCTCATCTTCTCTTTAACGGTCAAGTCTTTCAACCCCCTCACCATCTTAATGGCCTTCTACAGAAGTCATTCCAGGTTCTCAAAATCCTTGTCACATTGGAGGCCCAAAATGGAATGCAGTATTCCAGATGTCCTATTAGAAGTACCAGGCAAAGAGGAATTACAGTTTTATGGTACTACTGGCTGCGTTTTTGTTAATGCAGTTTCTGTTTTCCTCCTTAGCTATTAAGGTATACTGCAGGCTTATGTTAGGTTTGCTCAGTATCTGTCAAAAGACAGAGTCATCGACATGAATATTTTGAGAGGGGATAAAGTTAAGCTAACCTAATTTTCACCTACAACATGGGAATTGGCTTTCTTTACAAAGCAAGCAGTACTATAATCTTAAAATTTTTAAGATTTTGATAGTTTTGTGTAAATTCTTAGTAGAATAAGCTTGTGTAGTCTGGAGGTAAACGATGGTTTCTAATGGAAGGAAAAAAATTGTGTTTAATAGGTTGCAATTTATATTCAGAATGGAATGGTACCTCAAAAATTTAATCAGGGTCTCAGAGGAAGTCTTGGAAGGAGATACCTGCATATGTAGAGCACATTATTAAAGCAGCAGGATGCTCTACTTTGTTTTTCTGTTTCTGAATTTTAACTGCAGTATCCACACCTGTCTTTTATCAAATCAATTGTACCTGTTGTAATAATAAGCTGTTCCTGGGAAAAGCTCTGACCTGTTGTGCTGTTTTGAAATACCTTCTCTACCTTAATGTTTATGTAGATTCATTACTGATGCTATGTCTGATTGTTGTATTCCCTGTTATCATACCGGTCCTTTATGCTTTGATCTGTATGTGTGTATTGCCCATCATTTATGTCAACTCTCTCTGCAAAAATGATGTGCTTGTTTTATTTGAGCATCAGTAGAGTATAGTCCTGAGTTACTTAGGAGCCTTATTGTTTTCTCTGTGTTAACTTTAGAGTGGGAAAATTGGCTTGCTGTGTATTTTGCCTTCAATTCTTAACATCTGTTTGCACAAAGAAAAGAATGTAAGTCTTGAACCAAAGCTTGAACTGAAGTTGAAAAAGTCTTTGAGGGACAAGGCTTCTGGTCATGCTCAGTTCAGCACATGAAGATAAGCAATAACAGTCTACTGTTTCTAAAAATGCACCTTTCTCAGTTCAGAAGTAAATAGAGAATGTACAAATTCACATAATTCTTTACCTGTCTAATTATGTTTTTTATCAACTTGGTATAATGACATCTTGCAGCCAGGTTCAAAGGTACTGAGATAAATTAGGTTACAGAATCTCACAATTTTAGTGCTTGCAGTGATGATAGTGCTTGAACTTTGCTGAGTCTTTGATGTGTCTGCTCAAATCTGCCGAGGCTGGGCAGTTGACATGCCCTGGTGAAGCTGAGCTGAGTCTGCTGCTCTGGTTACACCTGTGGCAGCTGTGAGTTACGTGGGCTTTCTTATAGAATTGCAGAGCAAATTAGCATTTAAGTAACCATATGTGCTTTTAGATTTGTTGATAGAGAAAGACATTATTTATCTGCAAAATCAGTATTTTCTAAACTAATTGTTTTAATTTACACGATTTATTTCTATGCACAGTTTATCTGCATATTAGTTCTGAGAGAGTCCCAGGGATGGCAGGAGAAGAAAAAAATGAGGGTAATAGAAGAAATGGATTATGAACATGAGCTGGTTGTAGCCAGGATTAGTCTGCAGAAGCTTGTTCTTGATCCAAGGTGGCTGAGGGAGAAATGTCAGTGATGAGAAGGTATCATTAATCTTTGCCCTTCATAGACCAAGCATGTGGGACAAGCCAAGTTTACCTGATTTTACAGACAATGTAAAAAAGAAAAATATCTCTGGCTTGGCTTGTACACACAAGGTTAAAATCCTTATCTGAATAGTATAAGATTTATCTTAACATTCCATTCAAGTTTCTCTTATAAAGGTACTACCTACCTGAAAAATAAACCGTGTAATTTTGGGAAGAATAGTTTCCTTATACACCAGTCCAGCCCCACTCCAGCACCCCAACAGTCCCCTGCCCCTCTCAGCATATGTGGCAGAGCCAGGGAATCAAGTGGAACAAAGTTGCAGAAACCTTAAAAGAGTAAGTTTATTCTAGAGTTGTTTGCTGGTGCAAAATACAGTCAGTTTTGCTAGTTGTACCTCTTGGACTAAAAACAAAATAATGCAGATGAGATTTATTACTTATTGAATCTTTTTGATGTGCTTCGTTGTGTTTGCAGCAAAGATGTTAGTAGGAAACATAAGACGAGAGTGGAAACTCAGTTAACCAGTTGCTTGCCATGCCTCTTGTGGGAAATTAATGTAATAAGGTTGTTACCAATGTCTCAAACCGTCAGGCTGGTGTTTCAAAGTACACAGATGGGGGTGTTTTTTGTGCCCAAGTGTTAGATTTTTCCCAGCCATGCTAATTAGGCTGAGGAGACAATGCCTGCACATACAAACTTTGTCACTGCTCTACAGCCTTACAAAAGGAAATGAAATTCTAGGTTAATTCAAGGCTCAAAATAGCGTTTCTCTTGCAATATGCATTACTCTTTCCTTGCCACTTTCTTGTCTCCCTGTTTTGCATGGAATATTCCATTCATTACTGCTTAGGAAATCAGTTATTTTGCAGGCTGCAAATGCTGAAATGACGTTAGAGGAGAAATACTTGTTTGCAGCCCCAACTATTTTTGAACAAACACTTCGTTTTAGAAATTGTAACCAGCTAAGAAAAGCTGAATTGAGATTTTTTTTTTTTGCTGTAAAATAATTTTGTATTGCATTTCATCAAATGATTCCCTGTGATGCTCATGTGTTAGGTAATCCTCAAAGAGGAGTATATGAAATAGAATACGAGGAGGTACTTAACTGGTATGGAACAGGATTTGACATCTTTTGTAGGATATTTTCAAGGTTACATTTAAGTTTTGCAGACATAGATAATCCACGTAGGTTAAGAATCTTTCATGAAACTTAAAGCATTTGTATCTTAGCCTGCTGCTTTTTTCTCCACTCTATTTCTACCTCTAAATGAATCCAAAGGGGAATCTGGCACTCACTCCACTGTTTTGACTGTTAAATAAGTGTGCTCTCTCTCGTTCTGTTGAGATGCTGTTTAGCTGTGATTGAAAATAAACCTTTTTAAATGTTTGGAAAGATACCTGCTATGCTGAAACGATGGATTGCTTATGCATTGTAACAACAAAGGTAAGATGATAAAGCTTTTGATTAATGCCTACAATCTTGGAAGTTTTTGTTCAATCTTTCTTTCAGTTTTTATCTACCTGTAATGAAAATGCTTTGATGGTTTTCTAGTGCTGATTTTTTAAACTTTAAACTGCAGATATTGTGGAATAAACTCTGTAGTTCTTGCTAAGAACAATCATAGATGTTAATTCTTCAAAGATCTAATTATGCACATATTGAAAAATTCAATTTTATTAGAATTATTTCTTTTCTCATTCTTCAGTATTCTCTTCTATAAAAATGCACTCCCTTTGACATGCTAAAGCAGTAGTTTGCATTTTATTCTAGAATGAGGAATTCCAAAAGATATTTTATGTGACCTTATGTTTAAAATAATGATCAAAGAGAAGATGAAGAATCTGGCAAGTCATGTTAGGGATGGATATATTTCAAGATGCTTTATTACCTTGACATTTTGCTGCTTTGAGATGAAGATACTCAGATGAAGATTCTGTGCTGGGATAAAGTTTTATATATGCTATTAATGCAATCAACTTGTAACTGCTAAAGAGAAAATATGATGCATAAACAGAATGTATTAATAGTGTGCTTGTGAAATATTGACTTGGTGAGTTTGGTTTTTTTGGAGGCTTTTTATTTTCCTTCAAGTAGTAAACTTGTTCTGTGTTGCTCCCTTTGCCTTGGATGCTTCAATAGTTGCTGGTTTAATTTCTTTATTTACAAACTACTTTGACTTCTAATATTCTTCTGGATAATCTGAAACCATAGAACTTACTTATACAAACATCCTTATCAAGAAGCGTAATAAAATTGAACATAGTTGAGAATATTATGTGGATTTAATGATAGCTTTTGTTAGAAAAAGTTCAAGAATCTTCTTGGTCTATTTGACACAAGGAAGCACAGACTGACTGGAGTGAGTGAAGTTACTTTGCTTCTCACTAGCAAAGGAGTCATCCTTCAGGTGTCTGAACTGTTGGGATTTTTTGGAAGTGAAACATACCCTTTTAAATCACATTTGAGTGATAACATTAATTTGTGGCATTTCTGCTTTATTTATTTTAGAATATTCTCTTTTATGCAATGAGATTGGGATTGAATATTAAATGCTTGAATTCAGTTGTATTGATATGTACTTTAATTTTATTGTACCCATTTTAGAAGAGGGTCGGAACTGTCATTTTTATAATTGGTGGTGCATTTGCTCACCTTCCCATATCTATTTGTCCAAGAGCAGAGAGAAAATTTATACGGAAAGTTAAGTCAACATAAAGCATAATCTGAGAAAGAAAGAAGTTTCATAGTATGAATAACCTAGCTCTGTGGGTGCTAATGAAGCAAGACTGCTCACAGAAATGTGGGGGAGAGGGAGAGATCATCCCCTCTGCAGGACACATGGCCTCAGACCGAGTGTGCATTTCCACCTGGATTTATCAGCACTTAATCCATTCTACCTGCTTCATGTGAAGTTTTGGCCTCATGTAACTAAATGCCACTGTAGTACCTTGTAGCATCAACTAAAGCTGTTTATTCAAGGTGGGGCTTATAAATGAACTGCTCGCTTCCCTGTGTATGTGTGTGTATCTGATTACTTGGAAGTTGTAGTCTAATGAAAAGGATGTTCCTTTGTTTTGTGCACAAACCTGTTTTTCAAATATTAAGAAAAATCAATGCATCTAAGGCAATTTTGAACTCATCATTAAAGCAATATATGATTGGATTAGTAATAATGTAAAATACTTCCTCTTTCCCTATCTTGAGTGGAGTAGTATTGAAACAGTTCATTGTTATTTTTTATTTCTGACTAGGGAAGAAAAGGATTTGGCCAGCAAGAGGAATTTCTGAATTCATTTTGAGAAGTCTTTCATAATTTGGGCTTTGATAATTCTGTTTTGCTTAGTTCAGAATTAAGGTCTTTTCACATGGGGTAAACTAACTTCTGTCCTCCTTCAAAGGTATGACTGGTTTATTTTCCCAAATCTAGTGCAAAGAATACTGATTAATACAGTATTTTTTTTTCTCCTTATGTGGGCACATTTGGTTCAATGTAGGTAGGCAAATTTGCATCACTGCAACCATGGATACTATTAAGAGCAGGCATGTGGGCTGAGCTTACAGTAATGATTTTTATTTAAGTCACAGTTTTAAATGAGTTCATGGCATTTAAAAATACAGAATATGAAAAATCATTGGTTTTTCCAGAAAAAGCTAATTTTGAGGAGTAATTTTTAGCTTGTTTGTTCCATAGTATACTTTCAGTAAAACAGTTGAACTTAAAATGAAAATGATGTAAAATTGCTTTAAATAATGTTTCTAGTCTGACTAGTGTGAAAGAATGATTGTTTTGAACCATTTGTATTTCAAAATACTAAGAAGCATCCTGGACTGCCCCAGAGCAATATCTATCACTGTAGTAGTGATAGATATTGCTCTGTAGTCCAGTAACTTGTTTCTGACAGTAGCCAAAACAAGTACCTCCAGAGAGGGGCCCAAGGTGGACCCAAAGGAGGATGCTTTCTTAAGTGGAGGAACAAAATACAGAATTTTGAATTGAAAATTGTAGAAGAGATGTAAATGAGTTTTATGGCAAATTATTACACTAAAAGCTCAAGAAATACGTTGTGTTTAATAGTCCGCAACAGCCCTTCCAAGTTGGCACACGTGAATAATGTGTTATGACAGGTTTTGGCCAAGAATTTAATTTTGCCAACATTCCATGTCCCCACTAAAAAGCAAATTGCTTTCCAAATATTTGATTAGATAAATCATAGTTATCTGGTGAGCTAGTTGAGTAATGCTAATAATGCATCACTTGACTTTGGTACACTGTCTGGTTATAGTGTTGAAGAAATGGGTGCAGAATCAGTCATAAAAGCTTTGGGAATTGAAAAAATGGTGCATCACTAATGTTGGTAGCACCAGCAGATGGTATGAAATTGCTCTTGCATACAATCTTCAAGTGTAATGCAATGCCAAAGAAACAGCTGCCTACTAGATAGTTGGTAAGTGTCAAAATCAAGGATGGTTATCTACAGTGTTGAAAGGTTGGCTTACATTTAGAATAGGAGACCAAGCATGAGGAATGATGCTGTTAATGGGTTTAAAGAGTATTAGGAAAACCAAGCAGACAATACTGATTTTGTGGTCATGCCAGGAGAGATGATGTCCCAGCTGCCTGTATCTGTGGTTGTGAACAAACCTTTAAAAAGTTTGAAGTTTTAGAACACAGAATGGACTTCTGGCAGGGGGTCACACTTCTAAACTCTACATGGCAAATAAAGAAGTCCAGTGCAACATCAGATAACATGAGATTGATTAGATCTAGAGGTTGCAGTTAAGAACTTAGATCCTTTTTTTGGATGCTGTGGATGGAAATTAAGGTGGTTTCTTTTAAGTTTTGAAGATTAATAGGTTTGAAGATAAGTGATGACACCAATAGTGATGAAGATGGCAGAGAGTGACAGTGGAGGAAATGATAAAGGGACCTGATACACAAAATCTGAAAAGCTGTATTAAGAAAGTAAGAGAAAATCGGCTACCTTAAGGCAAACCATTCATAGAAGTTTATGTTCGTACTGTATATCGATTACAAGGATGTAATAAATTTTCTGCATTTAACGTCTTCTTAAGGGAATTCTCTTAATTTCAGAATTCTCTTTCTGTTAATATTTTATTTGTTATTCTCCCAGTCAGCAATGGTTTTAGACTTAAGGATTTCCTGGGCCAGAGGCAATTGCTCTTTGGCTTTCTCTTACATGGATTGTTTAGTCTCACCAAAATGCACACAGAGTACAAACCAAAGGTACAGATCTGTGGCATGTGCGTCCTATATAGAGCATCTCCAGAGATAGTCATACAGGATCATTTAAATGATAAATCAAAAGTTATTAGAATGGTGTATTCATTCAGGCAGATACATCAGTGAAATTTTTATTTTTTGGAGTTTGTGTGCTTGAAGAAACTGAGTATTTGAGGTATTTTCATGAAGCTGATGGATCTTACATGAATCTCTTTAGTTGTGTTTGTTTGTACTTACTTCTGTTTTAAAAATAAAAGCTGCTAAATAATACTAGATGTGACAAATGAGTTATATATGGTTATTACTCCATTTCTTGGTATGTTTGGTTAGGAATGGATTGAAGAGTAGATAAAACAAATGCCAGTAAAAGATCAGTATTTTCAGCAGTTGCATGATCCAGCTTGTAGACTGACTGAGATGATGGTGTGGAATATGTTTAGAGTGGACATGCTGAATGTAGCACTAAAAAGAAAGAAACTTTCTGAAATCAATCCTATAAATAAGATCCCCTCAAAGCATGTTCACAAATCCATTTGCCTACCTGGAACTGTGTGGGTTTATTTCAGAGGAGCTGATGATGATAACATGAATAATTTTCCAGGTAGGATTAATGGCAGCAGAGTGAAGCATTCATTCCTGATCAGTTCTGCTTTGCTGTCCTGTTTACTATGGGAGAAGAATTCAGTCTGTGGCTTTCACAAGTGACAGTGAAATCTGATTGCTTCTGCTGCTGAGAGTGTTTCTATCTCCTTTTATTCATTGCTCACCTGCTAGGAACCTAGTAGAACAGTTTTTTGCTGGCTACTGAGTGAAGGCAGCTCATGGAAAAGTCAAATAAGCACTAGATCTATTAAAAGGTAGTTGTGGGATGGAGAGTTGGAAAGTGTTGAGCCACTAAAGTGACTCAGATGCCTGTGGAAAGTCAGGTAAAATGATAAGACTTAACAGCACTTTTGTAAGGAGAAGTTGAGAAGAGCAGTGATTCTCTTTGCAGCAGAATCTGAGTGTTTGCTCTCTTTGGCTGCTGCTCATGGAACTGGACCCTCAGAGTGAACGACTTTGGCATAGTTTCCTGTTGTAATGAAAACAGTGGGTGAATAAATGTAGGGTTGTTCGTAGTTGGACATATGGTCTCCAACACGATTCCGTCAGTAGGCAGAGGTATTTAAATTTCTTGATGGCAAAAAACCCAAAAGGCTTCCTTGCTTATTTGAAGTGAGATTTTGGGATGGCTGATCTCAGTGGCTGATTATCTGGTATGCTGCTAGTCATATTTGTTTTATTAGCCAGCACTGTGCTTGATCACTTCTTTTGTGAATGCAGTGCATTGCACCAGGGCTTTGTTAACATGAGGTGTGTTTTTACACTTTATTTGAGGCTTAATCATACTCTGATGTTTGTCATTGAGTATTACTCATACTTTTGCAAGTGGGAATAACATTACTTGAATCTCATTCCTGGGACTGGTATTTATCAGATCAGAAAAAAGTAGAACATGGAAGACATATTCAGGTGGCGACCACCCCTATGTAATGAAATTCTAATACATACTAAAAGTGTAACTGAGAGCTGCTGTCTTAAAGGTCAGTGTGGGCAGGAATCATCCACATTTTCTGAATTCATCTAAATGCCCAACAGCGAATGAACAGGGCATAGGGGGTTTCAGTGACTAGCCCATATTGCCTGGAAGAATGAGTCCCTCCCCTGCACTCTGTTAAAACATTAGAATAATTGCCTCCTCCTTTCAGTCTTTGTGCTCTAACAGTGGGTTAACTTGTGCCCACAAATAATAAATGTTGAGGACATTTTTGCTGTTTCTTATCTTGGTGGGGCTGAGTGTGTCAGCCACCATTCACAGTTCTCTCAAATGTGCCACTGAGATGGAGCACCACTGCAGGGAATTCTCACTCCTCTCTGGTCTATTCTTTCTTGCCTATTGGAAAAATTGTGCAGCATTTAGGGGACGTCATTACGTGGTGAAGACACCACCCTTGAGGAGTGCTTTGTTTGCATGTTGTGATGTATCTCAAACTTCAGAGCAGACTAGAAAGACTCTTCTGACTTGGGCTTTCCAGCTGCCAGGGTAGTGGGTTGGCCAAACGTGAGAGCAGTAAATCTGGAACTGAACAATTGCTTCTTGCAGTCTTTCATTTGCACTTTATTGATCAGTATAATAACTCTGCTGAAGTCCTTGTAGTGAAAACTGTAATGATGAACTGGGTCTATTTGTCTTTTGTAATGAAAAGATAGCCTTTCACTCATTATTTCTTTGAAAATATCTAGTAATTCAAAATTGTGCATATTTGACATGTAGTATATTCCTCTATATTTTTGTAAATGTTTTACCCAGAAGGAAACTTCTATCTTATTCTTTCATCTGGTGTTTTTCTATTTGAAACAAAAAAAACCAAAACCACCATAACCCCCCCCCAAAAAAAGTGGTAAAATCCAACTATATATCACATGACTGAGTCTGTAAAAATCTACTTTGGTTGCTTTAGCTTTAGTTTAGAAAAACACAATAATAGTTAATTCTGGTAAGTTCTGCTCACAAAACATCCAAACTCAAAATGAAGAAGAGATTCAGTTCATAATTCAGCAGTCTGAATTGCAGCTGTTGCAGTTCATTTAGAAAAGAACAACCCCCCAACCAAGTCACCTTTCTTTTGGTATTTGTAATTAATTTCAATAATAACTTAACAATCACTTAAAAAGGCAAAAGAAGGACTATTTTATTACATGAAATAATTTTTGAGTGCTTTATTTCTTCCTTCAGGGTAAGCAAGTGGCTAGGGAATACTTAGTAGAACTTTTTGCTTTTAATTGAAGTTTGACTCATTATGTGATCTAAGAATTCCAGTTGGGATGAGGAGGAGTAATTAACTTAGTTGTAGGTTTTTAATAAATGCATATTAAGAGCTGCTTGTAGAAAATTTCCCGGAAGTAAATATCACTTGGATGGTGAGCAGTGGGTCAATTTTCTCTATTTCCTAATGGGTTGTTTATGGGATCTGATGTACACAGATGGTTTTGGGTGAGGAACTGGAGAGAAGGCTGCAGTTGGGCTAGAAGCAGCATGGTCTTTATAATGCTGTCCCTGATATTATTTTGATTGATTGAAATACTCCTTGGGGGCCATCAGGATATTTTGAGGACATGAAAAAGTTCTGCTTTATACAGTGTTATATAAGTGCCACTGCAAACTGTACATACCCAGCTGGAAGTACTATTAGAGCAGTGAGGGAAATGCTGTCTGGGAAGGGATAAAAAGCTGCAAGAGCTTGTCTTGAGGACATAAGGGAATATGTTTCCAAACCCAAAAGATGGCACTGACTCTTCAAGTGAGATGATGTTGAAATGGGGACAATAAGAATTAAGCTGAAGTAAATTAAAGCTGGAAATCAAAAGCATCCTTGCTGCTAAAGTAATTAGTTAATAAAAGGTTTTTATAACAATAACGTAGATAGCCGAAGCTTATTATGATGTAGCTGGAGGGTTTTAAAGGTAACATGAAGTTGTTTATTATGGGTTTAGGTTGTTTGAGAGATGTAGCAGAAAAACCTGTTTCACTTTGCATGATTTTGAATGAAAATCTTCAGATTGTGTTGGATCAAAAAAATGAGGATTTTTAGCCGTCTAAAATCCTGTAAGCACTATTTGTAGCATATTCTAATGCTACTCTTCTGTCACAAGGATTGGAAAAGTATATATCTGATAACTTTAAACAGAAAGATTCATTTCAAAATGGCATTGTTTCAATTTCTTGACTTCTAAGTGGCAATCTGAAAACCTTTACTTTTCTTACCACTAATTAAAATGTTTATCTATTAATTCAGAGAATAAATTAAAAATGAGGTTTGTGCATTGGTGCACCAGTGCACTGTAATTTAAAAACAGTACATTGAAACAACTTTGGTACAAGATTGTGACTGCAATGAAGGAAATGAAAAACTTTCTGGCAGAATCAATTTGCTTCTTCTCAGGTCTTATTTTTAGTTCAAATCTGATGCTTGGGAATCAGTGATTTTAATTTTTTTTTTTAAACTTTATTTTATTTTGGCTTGTCTTTGTACTTTGAAGTGTATTTTTGCAAAAGGCAGACTTCAGAAAAAGGAATATAATTTACTCTAGACTTCAGTGGTTTGCATCCTTACCTTTAAATGAACGCTGCTGTTGCAAAGAGGGAAATGCTCTCGAGTGGCAATGGAGAACTGCTGCCCTCTACTGTGTACAATGTGCTTTTCTCAGATAAACAAATCGGGACAATGCGGGGTGCTACTTAGAGAATTCGGCAGAACTTCCTTACCCCTTTTGAAGTATGTGAGGATGTTCTTTTGAAAGTTAGAGAAGATCACAAAAATGTAGCATAACTTACAGGTTACAGAGCTGTAAGTTTTGTTGAGATTTGTTGACTTGTTGATCATGAAGCTGTTAATCTTGTTAGTATTATATTTCAGTTACACATTTTGATTAGACCCTGGTTTGTTGATTTGCTGTTTTGTAGTTCCTTTTTAGACATTTTTGATCTCTGGCAATGAGTTCTGCAGTAGTTTCTTTTATTTGCTTCAAACATCCGCTGGGTAATTTAATTGTCTGCTAGTGCCTATGTTGTCTTAAATACTTAGTAGTTACATTTTCTATGCTTTTTCTGTGCCATTCATTTTTTTAAAGATTGTGTGTCAATATTCCCAACTCAGCTGCTTGCTTTATAAGGCGAAGAGTTTGGCATTGAAGTCTTCTCAAATGCAAGCCACTGAGCACCTTTATTCTTGTTATTCCCCATACTTTTTTGATTTTTTTTTTTTTTTTTTT
>VXAU01003549.1:1684465-1754795 GCA_013399695.1 Formicarius rufipectus | reverse complement strand
TTTTTTTTTTTTTTTTTTTTTTTTTTTTTTTTTGTCTACTTTTATCAGATGAGGCCATCAGATATGTTTCCATTAGTCAAAATTTGTGACTATCTCCAAATTATACAGAGAAGTAATACTTTCTGGTTATCTCTAGGCTTCTTCTTAAAAAATTGAAACTCTAACTTTCTGAGTTAATAGCTTTGCTTCACTTGGGTGGTTTAAAAACCCCTCTATAATTTTAGTTAAATTACTATTTTCTAGGTGTTTTAAAGGCAACAGAGCAGGGAGAGAAGGGGAGAATGACCTACATTAGCTTTAACATGCTGTCACATTCACTCAGGTATTTGGGTCCTAACTGAAGTCCTTTCAAAGCAGGAGTAGGGCACTATTTTCTGTGGCAAGGTATTGCATCTTGGTAACACATACCGAGAAAAAATATTCTGTTTTGAGCAGTTGTGCAATTAGCTTGCCAACAGCTGCTGGTGTTTTTTAAGGACGGGTGCCTGTGTTGCCCTAGATTCCTGCTGAAGCACTGTGGTTTAGAAATAGGTATTAATATGCAGAAGCTCCAGGGTCGATAAGTAGATTTGAGTCCAGGATCAATATTTTGAAAGTTTGACTCATAAACTGTGGATACCAATCTAAATCAAAGTTAAATTTTATTTAAGCTGCTAACATTGCAAGCTTAAAAACCCCACTATTTTTATTCTTAATATATGTGAGGTAATAGGTAACAAATGTTTTTTACCTGTTTCTGAAGTTTTCTTTCAGCACATGTCAATCTCATCGCTAGTCAAAATGCACACTGCTATGTTTTTGCTATAGGAAGGGTTGTTCCTTGTACCTTCTCTCAAATTATGACCTTTTGGGCAAGTGGAAGAGCAGGATTCGAAAGCATTTGTAACCAAGGCAGACTGGAGTAAGCTTGGGGTCAGGGTAGCAGCTCTTGGTAATAATGAATTGTATAAAGCATCACTGCTTGAATTCTTAGCAAAATTTGGCTCTAATTCAACAGTAATTTTTACTGTAAGAATAAGTGTTTTATTTTGTGCTAGCTAGCATTAAGATAATTCAATCAACTATAAGAAAATAGGATTTGAGCTTCTGTTGTGGAGCTTCAGTTAGTAACAGTCTGCACACTTCTTGGTTAAGCTGTTCTGTCATTTGGTGATTAAGCTGCAACTTGTGTTTTTCAGTTTTTGAAAGTTATAAGACCACCTTCACCCTCCCCCTCATCCCCCCCTCCCCAATTCCTTTTTTTTTTTTCAGCCTGTTAGTTATTTCCTCCTTATTTGCAAGCTCTGAATATGTTACTGCACAGACTACCGTATTAATGAGGAGAATGAATGTGTTAACAACAGCAGAAATACTTTAAAACTGGAGAGAAGTGATACTTATTAGCAGAATTGATTCTATATTTTGAGCTAGGTGGGCCAGCAAATTTTCAAGTCCGTCTGTATGTCCTGCCTATGAACGTGTGACTTACAGATAAGAAAGCTTCAAGAGGCCCTGTCAGAAGCCTTTCAAAGCCTTGGTCTCTTGCCTGTCTGTTCTGTGTCTTCTTGCAGCTCTCCCCTTTACCTTTCAGTTTCCCAGAAAGTGGCAGAAGAATGAATGACCTGAAGTTAATAACAACTTTCCTTATTTGTGCTCAGTTAATACCAATGTGTAAATCAGCATCACCCTTACCATCTGGATTGAGATAACAGTTGTAGTCCTTCCCTGCAAGAGGATTTGCATTTCCTGTGGAGAAAGTGATGGAGCTGCAATGAATCGACGCTGTAGGCTAACTAATTATTCTATCCGTTTGAGACAAAAAGTAGCATTATGAATATTTTCCCATTTAGAGGAAGGTGTTATTTCTGTTACTAAAGTGCTCAGATTCATTAGAATGACATAAGACATACTACTGGCACTTCTTTAGCTGTGGTACTAACTTTGCATGGAAAAAATCTTTTTGCAAACAGTTGTTTTCTTTAGAACCTAGTGACAGTCCTCTGGGTACTTAGAAATGTATGGCAGGGACTTGATCACTAGCAGAGCACCATTGCTGTCTAGATTCTGTCCTGAGCTCAGTAGCCTGTTTTATACTTGAAATGTGATCATTTTTCACTGTTTTTAAAGCAGCATGACCGGAGCACTGATTTGCTTGTCTCTGGGAACAGCCTTCTCACTCTCTGCAGGGTGGGAGAAAGAAACACAGTTATTAGTATTGTGCAAATACTTTGTCTTCACTGGGTATGACAGACTGTTAGCCTCTACTCTTCTGCTCTGCTGCTTTGATGTAGCACCAAATATGTCAGATTGCAGTCTTTTCTTCATGTCGTGTTAAGCAAGCATGAACAGCTATTGAAATGAATCTGAAGTAGTGTGAGGCTTTGCCAGATAAGACATGTATTATTAATATATTTCCCCTCATTTTCACTTGTTTTTTACCAGTGTGCCCTTATTTTTTCAGTGGAGGCACAGATGCCTGATTAATATTTTGAGAGTTATTCAGCAGCAGATCTACTTGGCTACTTTGCATGGTCCATTTAAAAAGTATTCCACTGCGGAAACTGCTGCTCTTAAAGGAGCTCTTTCAAAGAGGTGGGGTGGGATGACTCAGATTCTGAGCAATCCTGCAATAGCTAAAGAATCTTAATATGTTATCTATACTGGCATAAACCCCAAAGATGTCCCTCTTTCTGCCCATCACGTTCCCCCTCCAATAGTTCCTGCATGACAGGCTGAATCAAAGTAGCCTTCTGTTTCAGCCTAATAGGTGTTTAAGGAAAACCTTGTTTTGGAGGATACGCATAGCCTAGTCAGACCAGGTCCTACAGGGAACATTCCAGTGTGATAAATTAGATCCTTCCTCCAGCCTGGTCTTGACACTGGGGACAGCAGTTCCAACTAATCACACCCCGCTGGATTCAGTCTTTCCCATCAGGTATAGCCTTGACAGTCTAACCTTGCTTGGCTGATGATCTTTATCACTTGAGATTGGAGTCCATCCATTCCAAATACAGACTGGGTGCAAGCTTTATTATAAGGGTTTGGAGAAGGGATGATACAAAGGTATAAATATTTTGGGTCTTTCAGAAGGTCTGTTGCTTATTGGGCTTTTATAGTTTATCAGCTTAATTTTTGGGATTCAGTGTCTATGTTTCACTGGAAATCTTCTTGAGAGTCAAATGGAGCCACATCTAGGGCTAAATATGAATATTTTTGTCTCCTGTGTGGACAGATGCAACCAACACATCAAAGGCAACTTTAGATTAATCACATACTTGTACTCTGAGTGATTTTGCAATGTTTTTTTGCCTGCCAAGATCTCATAATTGTTAATTTTAAAGGACTTTTCAGGTCAGACTGGTACTTAGTTTGTCTAGGATGGAGGTAATTTTCTTCACAGCAGCCCATATGGTGCTGTGTTTCAGATTGCGACAAACACGCCTAAGTTTGAGTTACTTCTGAATAGCACTTGCACCATGTCAAGGCCTCTTATGTTTCTCACTCTGCTGCCCTGGCAGGTGGGCTGGGGGTGGACAGGTGGTTGTGAGGGGATACAGCTGGAGCATCTGACCCAAGCCAACTGAAAAGACGCTCCATATATTTTAACATCTTACTCAGCAATAAAACTGGGAGGAAGTAGCTGTTGCTGAGACTGGCCACTGACTTGCTGGTGGTTGGCGATTTGGCTTGCCTCATATGTGTGGTTGGTTGGTTTGGTTTTTTTTCATCTCCCCTGTCACTTATTTATCTTGACCTATGAGGTTTCTCCCCTTGCTTTTCCTTTTTGATTCTCTCCCACATCCCTCTGGCTGGGAGTGATGAGCAACTGGATAGGGGCATACCTGCCATCCAGGCTCAACCTGTGACAGGCTGTTTCTAGGCATGTTAAATATGCTTGAAGCAATGTAGTACATTTTGATTTTAGAAATTTTATAATTGAGTTGTATTCTAATCACAGTGCAGTCCTTTCAGAATAGTCATCTTTTTTGATGTTGCAAATATAATGAAATTAATTTTCTGCAGGTGAATGTAACAGGAGGTCAGATAGGGGTTTGTCTGCTGCATGTACAATGTCTTTGTTGGATCAAACGTTGAGTATTTCATAAAGAACAATTTATTTTTAGTCACTCTCTAGTCTGTTTTGAAGATGTTTTCTGGACTTCTGTGGTTCTCAGCTAGGAAAAACTAACACTGAGTTTTGACTTTCATTGTAGTGATACTAGCCTCAATGATCTCTCTAATTCACAGGAGCTTCTTATGTGGCAGCTAAAGATGTAAAACTTGCCCCAGTAGTGCTAAAATACTTCAAAACATAAGAAGAAGGGAAGAGATTCCACTCTGGGCCTTTTTAATTCCAAAACATGAAATGGCCTCATACCTGCCTTAGAATGCATGACATCTTTTAATGAAGGTGGGCTACTATTTTAATATGAGGTGCTATATAACATTTTACTGGACTTTCTCCCCTTTGATATTCTTGATCCCTTTTTCTTTCTATAAATGCTACTTCTTGTTGCTTAGGCAGCCTTACCCTCTTGCTGTTCCCCCTTCCTTTCCTGGGGATTTTTTAATATTTATTCCATTGCCTGCTACCTACTGCTAAGAGACTTGCATGTGATCGATATCCTCAGAGACCTCTATCTGTCTGGTCAATTGGGCTGAAGTTAACTTATAGTGTTAGAATTACTAAGAGGCATGAACTGACAGATGAATGATATGACTAATATCTTTGAAATCACACTTGGAATATGTAGTGGTAACTGTCAGGAAGATTTTGTGAAGTTTTGCTTCTGAACGCTCTTCAGTCAGCTCATATTTTGAAGCCTGATTATTTTTGCATATAGAGGACATCATAATGCAGATGTGTCAGGTTTTTTTTCTCCAGTATGGCATTATGTTTTTCTTCTCTGTTTAGGACAGAAAAGAACTCCAAAAGCAAGCTTATAGAAATGCCCATAGCGATGGTCACTCAACTGAGAAGGGAAATATTCCTGACTATTTCTTGGCTTGACTTATCAAGGCTTATGAAGGACCTCATTGGAGTGATGTCCCAGATCTGTCTTATACGTAACAATTTAAGGCTTGGAATAAACTGGGAGAAAAATCACAAACACCCACTGAAAAGTTGCTATTCATAGGACCTGTTCTGGGCTTAAATGCCGTGGCAGGTCAAGTTCAACAAACAGAGAGGGCAACTATTAATCATATTCCCCTTTCCGAAGTAGCACTTCACCTTCCTTCTGCAGATAACGAGGCTGTGGTATTCTTCAAGGTTTTGGAAACTTAAGGTGCAGACAGCTGTATTTACAGTATGCTAATTGGCCCAGAAAATATTTTTCTATTGTTGATGTGAAAACAATAGAAAAGACTCAATTTCTGAGGGCACTCAATGATGATTATTTTGGGCACATACAGGTTGGATTGAGCTGGCACTGCACATTTTGTATATGAGAGTGTTAAGCTTCTTATGGGGAGATACACATCATTATTCTGAACTGGAGGTGCAGCAATGGCTGCTGGTTTAACTCCTGCAAATGTGTTTACTTGCCAAGCTCACAAAAAGGTGCTCCTAAGGCATGGAAACCTGTTAAAGATACTCTTTAGAAAGGGCGTTTTCAGCTCAGTGTTTTCAGTAAATAAACATCTTTGCCCAAAAGAACCATGCAAATGATTTTTCTGGTAGTTTAGGAGTTTGCAGGAACAAACAAGACGTTTCTTAGCTACTCTCTCAAAGTTGGCTTGGATGTTCATCTGATACTTCAGGGAGCAAGTATTGCAGAGACAAAGAGCTTCCTGGGTGCTGATGGATGCAGTTTGCACCAGACATCAGTTGTTCTCAAACTAGTGTTCAAATTTCACGTGCCTTATAGAAAACCCTTATAAAATTACTACTCCTGAGAAATCATTATAGCCATTACATTAGAGCTCTCTGGTGGTATCAGGTAATCTTAAACTGGTATCCAAGGTTTTTTTCAGAGCTCTTAATGATTTTGGAATTCTGTGTACTCTTTGAAGAACTTAGACTATGATTATGCTGAGCAGAGGTTAAAAAAAGTGATTTGTTAGATTTAAATGATTTTGATAAGCATATTTTAAAAAAAAAAAATGGATTGTATTAAGTATCCTAGAAGTATACCAGGTCATGCTTCTGGGAAAGATGGACTTAAACTTGAGTCCTGCCCGCTTGACAGGTGCCTGCAGTGACACTTAAGGGAGGTGTTCTGTCTGAAGAAATATGAAGGCCAGTATAGCCTTTTCCCCTTTGGTTTGGCAGCCTGAACTGTTGGTACATTTGTCAAGCTAGACCTTCACTACTCATTTTGTTAAAAGCTCCAGGTCTTACTGCTTATGAGATTGTTGTTTTCTAACCTGTGTTGTATTGAGGATACAGGTGGAACACATGGATCGATGAACCTGGTACTATGTGTGTTCAATCAAGTGCTGAACCGAAGCATTAAGTTTCTGTGAAAGTCTTACACTGTTGGGCTTTTTGATGTGCATAGCTCTTGTTTCTTTCTGTCCAATATTCATAGTGCTCAGGGAGTCTTGGAAGTTGCAGCTTTCTTATTTTATGATAAAAACAAAATTGGTCTTGCTCACTAATTAAAGATCACAGTGATGTGGATATTTTTATTGTGCACATGGGTGCCATACATAAAGATGGCTCATTGCCAAATAAACATTAAAACAAAATGTGAAATAAAAAAAAATTATTTTACGTAGCATTTTCATAAGAATGAAATCTGTCACTTTTACTGGGAACACTTCTAAGAGAACATGGGGAATGGTGGCCTCTGACTGTAAGAGCCCAGCCTTTTATATGATAACAAAAAGACCAGACTGATAATTGAGGAATGAGTAGTGAAAGGTAGTTAAGAAGTTCAGGGCATATTTTTCTTATTAACAGCTTAGTCATTGTGTTAGTACATTGTTTTTTGTATTTTGAAATGTTAATTCAACCTTCTGTTTGAATTGGAGCCATAGTTAAGTGGGAATATGTTTCTTTAGAGTTCAAAAGTAGACTTAGAAATGTTTTGTTTCATATAATTCTCTATCTGATATCACACCATGTGAACATAAATTTTTCTGAAACTTGAACATAATTCTTTCTTTAAAAAAGCCTTTGAGCACGAATAATTGTTTATTGAAACCATTTCAATTAAATGTCTGGATTTAGTTAGCAAAATAGGTAAGAATATATTTTAATTTTACAAGCTTAAATATTGTAATTTTAAGCCTGTGGTCAGCAAGGTCAAGACAATTTTGCACTGTAACCAATTTATTTATCTACAGCTGCAAATATATGGCTGAAAGATTCAGATGTTTTATATGGTCTTCATCAACAATGTAGATGTAATTGCCTGAAGTTACTTAAGCTTTCTCTTCTTTATGTTACTGATGGAATCCTTTGTAGATGTGTAGACTGTATTTTCCTCTTATTGATTTTTCTATGCCCGTGGCACATTAGAGCTTATATTTTCTGCATCACAAAAAGCTCTTTCTGCAACATTCAAGAAATGCTTTTGGCTCTTTGACTTTATTTGTTGTCATGAAATTGCCATGCATTTGACTGTGTATTATTTCAGTAAGAAATTATGTTATTACAATATGATTAGGGGTATGGAAGTAAGATGGATTGTTGATCCATGGTGCATAGAAAAGGTTGTTTTGTGGGATAGGAACATTCTTGAGTTTGGCAAGGAACAGTGCTCTGTGACTGTGTTCCTTCCTCTTGTGCAGTGTTTCCTATTTCGTGTGTGGTGTTTGAGTATGTGCTCAGTTGGTTCTGCCCTGCTTCTTCAGACAGGAGACGGTTTACTGTGACCCCAGCCAGCAGAAGGAACATAAGGGCATTTTAGGTTCTTCCATCATCCTGTTCTACTTAGGGCTACCCTTGGGTGTTAATGCTCTTGCAAGAAAAACATGATCTAACTCAGCTAAATAAAGAAGGTGCCTTTTTTTTTTTTTTTTTTTTAACCGTCTTTATTCCTTTTTCCATGACAATTAAGTTGAGTGTTAGGTATTTTTCATTGGCCCTGCCCCTACTGTTGCATTCACATGCAGAAGATGACCTTCTGTGGGAAATTATGTCTAAGGCATTGTAGGTCACTGCACGTGGTGGAAAAAAACCTATGCTCATGAATATGGAAATGCTGTCATCAGTGATCCTTGGATAGTCTACCAAGAAAGAGGTCCTCATGCAAATGAAGTTTATTTTGAGATTTACTGTGGGCCGAGTTGCACATTTTTCTCCAGACATTTTGCTTTAGTTTTGGTTTCATCAATCTGCACATTTATATAAAGAAGACTGTCTCAGTGTAATTCATGAAGTTACTCGTTTCTGAGCTGGAAGTGTGGATGCAATTTTACACTACACTAAACTTGCTACCTCAGGGGGTGCTTATGAGGTAAACCAAATGAAGTGAAAGGGAGATGACTAAAGACTGGTACAGGTGTAAACTTAGGTGAACAGTTATGTCCTAAACAGGCTTTTTTACAGTACTGTTTAGTGCAATAAAAAATAGAAATGATGGCTAGTGTTTCATTGAAGTTTTTGCAATGGCTAGTTAGCTTATGGTGCAAGAGCAGAGTAATCGCAAAAGATGTGTTTTTGATCAAATTCTGCAGTACAATTCATGAAAATATATAAATAGATTGATACCCAGAGGGATCCCTCTACTTCTAAAAAAAGGAAATAAAGTTTAAATCCTATAGGGCCTCAAACAAAACTTTTTAAAAATAATTTTGCTTCTTAGACTTGTTAGCACACAACAAAGAACAACAAATCTTAAGGAGACAATGGCATTATTTACTTCCGTTCTAAGGAAAAAAAGCTCCCCCCCCCCCAACTCTTTTGTTTGTGTTCACATGTACAGTTGTTTGAAATGTTTTACCAAGAGCTCTTCATAATCAAATCAATGCATAGTCCAGATTGTTCATGATTTCACAGCAATAACGGGGAAAAATAGCAGCTTCTGATATCATTGTGTGTTGGAGTTGGAGAATATTCATGTATTTCTGTAGCTGTTTCTTTATTGCTTTTGGTAGACCATTAGGAATTTTATCAGCAGTTAAAGACCATTTTTTTTGACGTGTCAAATAACCTTGAATTTTTAATGTTTGAAAATGAGGATTAAATATCCCAGAGCCATTCATTTTGTGGGCTGCTGACACTTCCTTGAAAAAGCTAGTGTAAACTGCAGATCAGCAAATTCCCTGCTGTTAGGCTTACGACGTCCCTGGTTTTATAATTACACACAGCTGATTTTAAAATGGGTTTTCACATGCTCATTGGTGCAGTGCGAAAGCACCTTGCAGGGAGCATTGGGTTTATCTCTGTCGGGCCGTGTAACGAGTCCCTTGCTGCAACATCTCGCCCCTCCCCTAAGCAACCAGCACACACTGAGCAGTGGCTCTGCTGGAGTTGCTTCTGTTTTCATGGAGGAGATAGCAGTCCTTGCACTGCAGCAGGTGGAGCTGCCTTGGATCTAACCCGGGCTTCTGGCTGAGAGGATCCGAGTATTACTTTGGGCGGTGAGACAGTTGTCACTTCAAGCTGGCGTTCACATAATTAAATATAAAGCTGACTCCAAAATTTTAAAAATGGACACAGGATTTTTTCTTTGCATTTTTTATAAAGTCTGGTTTCTAACATGAAGCAAAATTTTTCCTGAAGGATACAACCTATTTACATAAAGGCTTAATTTTGAACACTATGGACCTAGATTAAATGTCAAAGACAGGCAGCAAGCAGCGCTTACAGAGGCATTTTTCTGGAATCTCAGTCACGGATCGATTGAAGTGCACAGGGTCTGAAAAAATGTCTCCTAGCATAAAAAACTTGGATTGTTTTTCTCCGATGCTATGCCACTGTAAAGTAGCATGTACGAACAACACAATATCTTTAATGTTTGGATGTAAGGTGGGTCTATAAAAGGACTTTCCTGGAAATGTAAGCTTCATTTAATGAATGATTGTGTCTAATGTAACTGTACCTTAAATTTCTGGTAAAATAGTGTGTATTTTGTTCCATGCCTTACTCAATTATCCGAGCTCTTAGTGGTGGTGGCAGAAGTAATGAATTATCATGCATACTGTCTAGAGATCCCTTTGAAAAACATTTTGAATTTACTGAATGCCGCATGTAAAATGTCGTCATTCTCCATTAATCAGCATAATCATCGTGTAATCAGTTTATTGCACTTGGCTTTCATTTTCTTCAGCTGTAGAGAATTAAATACACAGGAGACTTGCGCTGAGATGCAGGGCTGGAAATGCCTTCTGACATCATATTGATGGAAGCAATTGTTAGTGGCAGGTTTGGGTTTAACAGTGCCCTCGGGCATTTAGTCATTTTAGGACTACATCAACTGTTTAGTTTTCAGAGTAATAAAACATATAATTTGGAAATTCTCAGAATGGTAAACAGAATATATTCAGTGTATGTAAAAAAATGCTTTTTTCAGTAAAATTAACATGCAATGTCAAGGATATGATAAGAATGTTAACTACTGGAAAGCCCCTTTAAAATTAAAGGGATATATGTATGAAGTTAGTTTTGAGACAGAAATTTGGAAATCTTTTTCTCCGAAACTTACTTTACATATTCAGTGTTTTCAAGTCAGTGTGGATTATTTTAACAGGAAAAAGAAAATTCTTGACTGGATTTTATAGAGTGGGATCAGTTGTGTATGCACATATACACACATATAATATGCATGTGTGATGCATTTATATGTAGAGGTACCACAAAATGTTGAATAAATGTCACCTAGATTGGGAGGGAGGAGTCAAAATTTTTATGGCTGTTTTGGTAGTGTAAATATTACAAAACTTAGTTGAATGCTTTATTTCCAGGAGGAAGACTGCGCCTCTTGTTTTGAATCTGCTTAGCCTTGCTGTGTCCAAAGAATTTTTCAGTTGGAAACTACTTCATATAACATGAATGTTTCCTTCCTTCTTTTCTTTCTCTCTCTTTTTTTTTTTTTCCTTATGCAACTGCACACTCCTTTTCTTATTTATAAGATTTGCGCATGTTTAAACAGTGAACTTGGGAAGAAAGCCATGGAATGAAAATACTCTCGGGTTGGTTTTTGCCCGTTTTGCTGCAAAGTAGAGATGCTGTTCACTTTAAGAGCAAACTAAAAATATCCAGGCAGCAGCATCCAGAATCCACTCTGGGCATGTTGTGCCGGAGCTGAGCGATGGCGGCGGGTTCCGCGGCGCGACCCCTCCGCACCTTTCCCCGCGCTGTGGGCGGGCGGTCAGAGCCGCCTCCACATCCCCGCCGGCACCGTTCCTCATCACTGCCTTGTCAGTGTCCCTCGGCTGCACGCCGGGCAGGGTGTCTTGCAGAGCAGACCCACAGCTTCCCGAGCGCGGTTAACTCCGCAGGGTTGTCCTTTAAAACGCCTTGGACTGTTTATTCACAAATCTTCAAATAAACATGTATTGCTGTTAATCCAGAACGGGTGCTCTATGCTATTACCTACATGCTACCTCTATACTGCCTGCATCCCAAATTAACTGAAGGCTTTCTCTTTAAATAGTGACTTGCTGGTAGTGCAGAGGGATTTTTGCACCAGGCACTCATCAGTTTTGAATAAAAGTTGTAGTGCTGCATAGTACTGAAAGTAAAATGCTCTTGTCCTCTGGGAAGATACAGCCTTGGAATACTGAGTCAATGTTTAAACGACAGTGTGAAACAGTAATACAGTGTTGCCAATGCCAGTCCTTCTTGTAAAGAAACAATCTCACACAAGTAATCACATGAAATAGTGTTTCCGTGTTCCTCTTTGACCACATGAAAAGAACCTTGACAAACTGAGTGTTCCTTCTTAAGTCTCTTTTCCTTGGCCTTCTGGGACAAATGAACTTGACTACAGATACTTCTGGAGTTTTTGTAACTGTGTATACTTATTTTATTGTTTGTGGATGCCCATGACGTGAAGCATTACATAAATACTTACATTTAACACTGGCTGTGCATTTTGACATAGGATGGAACACTGTGACCTAAATAAGCCTGTTATAAGCTGTTTTACTCAAGCTACAGTGTCAAACTAAAAGTGTCCAAGGAGAGTGAAATACCTTATGACTTTGTCATAACGATAGTTATTAAAAGAAAACTTAGTGCTTTTCTTTGAAAATGAAGTTAGTTACTCAAAGTACCAAACTTGTATGTAAAATAGCAAACCCAAAGATCAAATAACTTCTTCCAATATTTCTAGTCTTCAGTTTATCATATGTTGAAGCCTAAATTGAAAATAATACTGAATGTCCTACTTCATGATCAGTGAAGAAGTTCTAAAAAGACAAAACCACTATCATCCTCATTTCTTACATTACCTGCATAGAGGTTTTCTTTGGCTTTCATAATCTTCCTGTTTTTTTGCAAACAGAAAGTTTTCAAGTTGATTTCAGTTCTGTGATAGTAGAGCATACCTTTAGTTTTGTATCCTTTTTTTTCCTTTCATGAAGAAGGGACTGTTATTTTCCTAAGCACTTCCCCTAGACTACAGGAAAGACTTGTATAATGCACGTTAGCATCTTAATCATTTTGGATTAGTTTTGTTGTAGGAAGATTGTGCAGAAGTTGCCTTTATTGTGACTTTTGTTATAAGAGTTGTTGGAAGTTATGTGGATGCCAGAGTTGTGAAGGTTAGTTTTGAGGAGATGTAAGGAGAACTCTAGGTGTTTAGATTTTTCTACGCCTTTGCTTTTGACGTTGCATTCTAGTTGTTTTATGCAGGCATGGAGATATGGCATATTAAAGTGTTTCACAGTGACTTCAGTTGCTGGAATGATCTTTTGAAGGATCCTTTCAGATTTGGTTTTAACTTGTAAAGTGGAGCAGTGGCTGAACAAGGACAAGTATTTAAACTTTGAGAATCATGTGCGAATGGTCTAAAATCACAGTTTTATCATGATGCCTTTTCATACTGCACCAGGGAAGGTCTGGCCCTGTAATGTTAGATATATTTATCAAAGTCAAATGATTAGATTTACCTTCTGAAGTCCTCACTTATTCTTAACCTCTTTCAAAACATGATTAGACTTACACAATTAAAGTTAAAATTAGCCCAGGATCAGACTGTGTAAGTCAGACTCCAATTTTTCCTGTTAGTTTTGTTGTTTGAAGTGTGCAGTAACTTGGGAGTTGCATGGCTGGTGGGTGGTTAGGGTTAAAGTTTGGAGAAGGCAAGTGAGTTTAAGTAGTTGACTTATGAACATCTGATTTTTAAAAATCGTTCTTTCACTCTTAGCTTCAAAATGTTTTAGCACTTTTTTTTTTCTTTATGGGTAGAGAAGATATATTGTGCTTTCACATTTGTTTTCACATTAGGTAGTGGATTGATATGTACATCTAGTATGAATTGGATTTTGATGCACAGCTCATTTTGAAGAGAACTGTAGTTATTGCTGCCTCACATTCTGTTATTGGACCATCTGCTAGTTAAGGATGTTCTAGTATAATTAATTTTCTGTCCATGAACATGACATTCTGTAAGGCTTGAATCTCTGGAAAAACTGTGTTGTGTGCTGTGAGTTTAGGGCATGGGATTGTTTAAGTGTTCCTTAAATAATTTCCTTTCACTTTTGTTTCAGTAAGGTTTCTCACAAGAGGATCTTTGAAAAAGAATATAAATCTACAATTTAATTGTCTCTAGGGGGTAGATTATGTATCGATATGTTTGAAATATCTTTTAAAATACAGATAAGAGATTAGACAGACTAAAGTGAACTTTCCTTAGAATGAGTTTCCTAAAACTTTTTTCTGTGCTTTTTCTATGGACAAGTGGTCTTTATTCTCAGAAATGGTGCTATAAAATGTCCACAAAATCCTTATCTGTCTTGTATATTGTTGCAGGTACTTTGTTCAGTGTTATTTTTGTCTAGTTTTGCTAGGCCTGGGACCTGAGTTAGAGAGGTGGTGGACCTGAACTATGATTTCACTGTGCTGAACTGGGACCATCTTCTTGTCTTATGCAAACTAGCACTGGTTTGTTAAAGTAAAGGGATTTATCAATAGTTTACATCAGTAAGTAACTTAGTAGAATTTGGTGACAGTTCAAAACTGATTGAAAGTATACTCTAGCCTGAAGGTATCCTGTTAACTATGTTGCATCAGAAAAGATATGTTTTCAGTTAATTTTGACACACCTCTGTTCTGAAACAGAATCCTTTGGGGCAGTATCTCTGTCAGAAGTCTGTGTTAAATGTTTAGTATTTGGTTGCTTTGGATTTGAAATTACGGTTATAAATTATAGAGCAGTTCATAAACCTTCTTAATAAGTAGCTAAATTGTTTGGCCACTACCTAATTGGGTGCTGGGAAGCTTCCAAGGAGTGCGCCTGAGGCAGTCTGTCTGCAAGTTCAGAGCTGCTTTGTCACACCTCTTTCTTTCCTTTGATGTGCCCATAGCTCCGATGGCCCTTGTAAAGTAGGGTCTCTGTGGAGCCTGGGGTTGGGTGCTGGACTGGATTCTCTTGCTTGTAAGCAGAGTAATGGTCTGCTCCTAGGGACTGTGAGATGGGTTGGCCCTGCTCTTTACCTGCTTTTCTTGCTGTTGTGCCAGCGTTGCTGCAAATCTCAGCTTGTCATGAGCCACTTCTGGGAACTACAGAAAATTTAGGATTGATGGTAGAGGGAAGAAGCTTTCTGTTGGATTAGCTTGCTGAGCTCTTTCCTCATCTGAAGTTGGATGTGTGCTCGCAGCGAGGGGCAGGGAGATGAAGTTGTGCAGCTGCACCGAGAGCTACTGAATGTGTCCTGCTCCTTTGGACAGTGGCTGCCCTTGAGCGAACTGGGCTGTACTGTGAAATTGTGTCTTTAGACTCCTATGGAGGGCAACTTGCATGGGCTTTTGCTTCATATTTATCAGCAGAATTAACTTGGCATGACTGGAACAGTTGACGGAATTCTTGTTCAAGGGCTGACAGCTCCTGGGAGAGGAAGGAAAAGGGCGGTGTTGAGTGGTGTCTGAGCAGCCGCACTTGAATGCACCGCCTCACAGGAGAGGCAGTATTTCAGAGGTGATGCTTCGTAGTTAAGCGGTACTGAACACTTCCACTTTGATGGGCAATTGGCCGTTACAAGATACAGTAGTTTGCTTCACTTGAAGCACTTTGCTCATAAGTAATTGCTGTAAAGGGCAAGGGTAGTGTAGCACCTTGAAGAGTGAATAGTACTGTGGGTATTATGGTTTCATGCACTTTATGTCCTTGTCTTCTATTTGCATTTTGAAACATTATCATGCAAGTATTTCATGTAGTGTATTTTCAACATTAATGTTATTGTTTGTAGTAGTTTTAAGTTGGAAAATATTTTGCAAATTAATAGTGAAGTCAGTCTTGAAGATTACAACAAAATCCAATTAGCAGTTCACTTTTAAAATGCCTTTTTTTTTTTTTTTGAGAAGTTTGTAGGTCTGGTCAGTAACTTCTAAGGGAGAGAATTCTTTACTGCAGCATTTTTTCCTCATTTTGAATCAAAATAATGGCATACTGATCTAATAAAGCTTCATATGCACTATATTATTATAGGCACTGGTACACTATATAATGTAAACATACATATTTTTTAGTGAAATCTGGAGCCTGTTTGCACTCAGGCATGTTCAGGTACCTGTTTCTAATAAATGTGTCTGGTTTCAAGATAAAAAGCAAGGTAATTCTCTGCTTTGTCCAAACATACTGGCTTTTCTATAAAGGAAATTACTTTCGATTGACCTGTGACTATTTGGCTAATTCGTATGGGTTTTTTGCTTGTTTGTTTGGGTGGTGTTGTGTGCTCCTCATCTTCCCCCTCCCCCCAAATCCCCAATACAAATAGGATGATCCACTTCCAGCTTTCTACAGGGTCTTGTCTGAGATGATCTGGAAACTGAAACTACTTTCAAATAATTTTCCTGTATTTCATAATGAAATCAAAGCCTGAGGTCTGGCAGGGTCATTTTGAATCACAAGTCTACCCAAATACTGCCTTCACCAATGGATCAGGCTGCTTTGAGTCAGCAGAATTCCTCCCTTCTCTGATGCTGCAAACCTTTTTATGTGCTTCTTGGAGTCCAATGTTTATTTTCTTCCATTGCCAGTGTGATCTAATTAATACTCTGGTAATCTTCCCTTGTATTTTTGGCCAACACTTTCTTTAAAAGATAGTTCTTCTCTGTTTTTGATGTTTCATATGGCTACTCTAGCAAAGTAATGTCAGCTCCTTTCAGGGTTTTGTTTTGATAAGTGAAAAACAAGTCAGTCTCAGAAAATAAATGAATGGCAGGAGTCTGAGGCTGAGCAATCCAGCATCTCACTGCTGCACAGAAAGGAAAGAAAAAGAATTTGTATCTTCTGGTAGTAGGGAGCTATTAAGCTGGTTATCTCATGAAACTTCTATGCCAAAGATTAGGAAAATTAGGGCTTTTTGAGTAACCATTGCAATTTTTTGCAACTGTCATTTTTCTCTATCTCTCCTTTGACATCCAACTAAGGAGAAGGTATGGAAGTGTTTGGAATTGTGTTCTTATAGTAACAGAAGTCTTAATACTCTTGCTTTCCTCTTTGGAATTATTTCTTCTGCCTTGTGCTTCTCTGCTAGTAATTGGTATTTTTAGAGAAAATATACTTGAATTGCATCTACTTTATAATTGGGTTAAGAATCTGTTAAACCTTACAGAACTTGGTATATGTGGCTCATTTCAAGCAGTTTCTTTGTAGTTATCCTTATGTAGCGTTGTAGAAGTTTTTTATGAAGGATGTGTAACTTTGTGGTAGCCAGAAACTGAAGTTGCATGTAACTGTTAAAAGGGTTAGTAGTTACACACTGTCAGATACTGCCTTGGTGTGGTGTTGCTGTGCTAACGGACAAATGGGTTACTTGCAGTCACCTGCTGCATTATGATGTAGAATTGAACTACTGAGAAAAGGACTATTTTTTTTGACTGAAGATGTAGTATACATCTTAGAATTCTGTTTTAAAAAACACTAAGGGAATGTCTTCTGTTCTAAATATTCTTCAATAAGAATGGTAACTTTTTCCAACTTTAAAATGAATACATATTTAGAAGGTTTTTCTGTACCTTTAGTGATGTGACATGCTTTCTCTATAAACTAGTAGTAGCTATGTATTTACTCAGGAGTACAAGTAGTGGTGTGTGAAAGTGAATGTGGTTAGAAAATGTTGGGTTGCATCTTACAGATGCAATAAACACTACAGGGGTTTAGATAACTTCGTAGTAATTCCAGGCAAGACTAAAAAGGCTGGAACATTTTTGGACAGGATCAGTCTTTAAAAATGCTAATTAAAACTTTTATTTATGGATTTTATTGAAGAATAACTGTTTCTGTTTGACTTAGATTTTCTCAATAATCTTTTCCCATTTCTGTGGTGGACTGATCTTTTTCTGTAATTTTTTTCTTCAGAAGTACCGCTATCAGGATGAAGATACACCTCCACAGGAGCACAGCTCTCCACACATTGCCAATGAGGTGACAGGTCCAGAGCTGGTTCATGTATCGGAGAAGAATCTATCACAGATTGAGAATGTCCATGGATTTGTTTCCCATTCTCATATTTCACCAGTAAAGGTAGGCATTTTTAAAGTTAAAATAAGAATGAACTCTTCTGATGTGCCCTCCGGAACTTAATATTTTGGGGCAACAAAATTACGTGTGATCACCTGCTGTTGTTTTTTATGGAACTGCTCATTTGTGAAAGCTACTTTGTAGACATTAAGACATTGACTTAGTTCCACACATTCTGAATAAACTTGCATGGTAGTAAAATGCCCAGAAAACAAATATAGGTAACTTAAGATTCTGAGTGTAATTTTGAGGGGCACTATAGTTCCTGCTGCCAGTTACATTTTGGGTTTTCTGTTAGTGTCCTGTACAGTCAATTCTGAGTTTGTTTCTAGTAAATATTTTTATGGAGGCCTTATGTAGAAAATGTAATAAGCCAAGTGCAATATGTATCTCTGGAGTTTTTCAACATGAAGCACCATTATTCTCAAGACAGCTCCAGTAACTTCAAGACAGAGTTAAAGACTACAAACTGAGTGTGAGGTTTTGGAGTGAGTTATAACAGTTTTATTCACTGGGTTAGTAGATAGATGCAGCTTAATAATTTTCTGCATAGCACAGCTTTTCTGTGTGCCAGACTAAGTGCTGTTTTCTTTAACACCCCTGAGTCTTTATGACTTGTTTTGAGGAAAAGATGGAAAAATGATTTGATATCGGTGAGTGTTTGTGCTTTAGAATGATGAGATGGACTTACATTGTAGTAGGCCTATAGCTCGGTGTTTTTAGCATGAATTGGTGTGTGATAGTGTCCTTTGTGACTGCAAAGAACAAATGCCTTTACACTGGGAGCAGTCTTGGAGAGAAGGACTTGAGGGTGCTGCTGGGTGAGAGGCTGGACATGACCCGTCCATGTGCACTGGCAGCACAGGAAGCCCCGTGTGTTCTGGGCTGCATCCAAAGCAGTGTGGGCAGCAGGCTGAGGGAGGGGATGCTGCCCCTCTACTCTGCTCTGGTGAGCACCTGCAGGTGCTGCATCCAGCTCTGGGGTCCCCAGCATAAGAAGGTCATGGACCAGTTGGAGTAGGTCGGGAGCGGGGCCATGAAGATGATCAGAGGACTGGAGCACCTCTGTCATGAAGACAGGCTGAGGGAGCTGGGGCCGTCCAGCCTGGAGAAGAGAAGGCTTCAGGGAGACCTTAGAGACCCATCCAGTACCTGAAGAAACAAGAGAGCTGGAGAGGGAATTTTTACAAGGACATGTAGTGATAGGACAAGGTGGAGAGTGGTTTGAAATTGAAAGAGGGTACATTTAGGTTAGCTAAGAGGAAGAAATTCTTTATTGTGAGAGTGGTGAGACATTGAAACAGGTTGTCCAGAGAAGTTGTGGATGCTCCAGCCCTCAAAATGTTGAAGGCCAGGTTGGATGGGGCTTTGAGCCACTTGGTCTAGGTGTATCTAAGCCCATGGCAAGGAGTTTGGAGCTATATCATCTTCAGTGTCTCTTGCAAGCCACATAATTCTGTGATTTGTATGATTCTATGATATTTTAAGAAAAAAGTTGTTTTGAACCTAGTTATATTTACTTTTTTTTAATTATGAAGAAAAATCTTGTTGAAAATATCAGCTCTTTATAACTTACTTGTAAGGATTCTGTAGAAAAGCCAGCTATAGTGTGTGTTTGCTGTTTATTTTCAAGGTTTTCTAAGATTTAAAAAATATATGACATTATTAAACTCAGTTATTTTTACTTCAACTCCATAATGAACTCTGTATTTTTCTATAGTCTTCAGCTAGAAAATCTGAATTCTTTAAGCCCTAATGAATAACCATTTTCAAGTGGGCCATATTGACCTCTGAAGTGCCTTCTAAGAATGGTAATAAACAAGCATATGAAGCATAAAGGGATCAAAAAGGCAAAGAGGAAAGCTGTAAAACTTGTCAGAAAGAAAAAAAAAACCTATTTTAGAAATAGTTAAGCATTGTGTAAGTATATTTACAAAATATGATGAGATCTGTTCAAAGTGCTGTGTATCTTAGGTCTGTGAGGAGAATTGCTATTATCTTTTTCAAATTGAAAAGTGCTGGGAAATACTCACTTGATAAGAAAGAATGTATGTAGGGGAAATACTGTGCAGCTCCTTAGCATTTATAGCATATATCTGAACATTTTCAGGTGACTACTCTCTGTGTCACAGCAATGTATGGTAAATTTTTTTTGAGCTTTGTTCATCTGAAAACCAGGATGGGTTCTCCAGGTTTTCAGTTGTTTACCAGCATTTGGTGGAATTTTGAATTCTGATGCAAATTTACTGCTGGCTTGCTTCTCCCCTAAAGAATTTACTTTGCATGCATTGATTATAGTCAATCTGAAGTCTTAAAGTATTTGGAGTGAACAGTGCATCCATAGTTTCATAGGCATAGCTCATGCTGCAGATCAGTTTAGCAACAACAGCTCCAAGTTGAGTGCTTTGTGTGATTTATTTGGTAGTTGGCTGGATGTGCCATGCAAGGGCCAAGTCTCAGCTGATATACAAGATCTTGATTAGCTTTGTTTAATAGGTCATTGCTTAAGGAAATGAAATGTAATAGAGAATGTGTTCATTACAGGAATAAAATAATAAAAGGAGTTTTATTTTAAATATATGTGTGAAATACACTTGGAATTTCAAATACAGCATTAGTAGTTTGGAGAAGTCAGTGGTTTTATGGTCACATGGTGCTTTTTAAACAATGCTGCAGAGGGCAGTAGAATCAGATTGTGAGGAATGCCTTCTGTTATAGCAAGTCCTGTGTAGTCTGGAGCAATAATATAAAATAATAGATTGGAAGGGAGATGCCTGATTCTAACTATTTTACATTTTGTTCCTGAGACAAAATTCCAAGTACTGTAGGACTTAAAGCAGCTTTTACAACTTGCTCACATTAGTGGATGATTTTTTTTAAAGAGCAACTTTCAGTGACCAAAAAGACAAATGTGCATCCCAAAGTTTTAGAGCATGAGAGTGTGAATACTTATGTAATGTTACACATTAAGTACTGTAGTCACTCAAGGTGGTTTATCCTTGACAGAAGAGTGGACTCCCTCAGATTTAGATTGGGTTAAAATATTGCATGTTTACAATTAGCATGAAATAAGTGATACTAGCTGTACTGATTTAAAGTTTAACTAAGGCTTACAGGTTTTGTCTTGTTGGAGTGGAGCTTTGTCTGTTGAAAGAAGAAATGTTTGCATGCTATATCTTGAGTAACAAAGTAGTAAACTTGACACAGGAGGCTTCATGTCCTCTGTTCCCTGTTTAATACTGTGCAAAGTGAACCCTGATTAATGCTCGAAAACAACTCTTTCTTTATTTTCCTCCCACCCCCGTGTTTAATGGTAGAGAATCATGAAGAGATAGGGAAAATGGTCGTACTTCAGATCCTTCACAGATGGTCTGTCCTAAACACTTAAGGAATATTTTCAGGTAGATGAGCATCTGAGACCGTAATTTCTTTAATATGAGGTTTCAAAATTCCTCGTAGAAACTTGTGGTTACAATGCGAGGTGCCTTGAGTTCTGGAATGAAGTGGGATCCCGTTGGACTGACTGATGTACTTGAGGCCATATGTTGCTGTGCAGTTTGGCCACGAGATGGCGATGCTGCAAAAGGGTTTATTTCAATGTAACACTGAGTTTAGCTGCTGTATCACGCTCTCAGAATGAGGGGTTTGGATTTAACATCTGCTGTTATTAAATAGCTCCAATCAAGTGAAATCTGTCACAGATATGATATAATACCAAGCAATTTCTTAAACTGTGGAGTGAAAGCTTGAGTTTGCTGTCAAGGAAAAAAACTTTGAATAATAGATTATTACAAGGCTATAAAATAATGGGTAATAGTATAATAAGACAAAAAAAACCCCCCTAGTAATCTTCATTTAAAGCAACTTGTGCATGAAAGAGAAAACATTTTATTTATAGTTCTATATTTATGATGCAGCATGGCAATTCACTATTTAAGTGTAAACCCTGATTAGGGCTTCCATCTATTCCAGTATTACGTTTGTGTAATATATGTTGGTATTTGGGGGTCTTGTTTCACTGGTAATACAGAAGCTCTGAAAAAAACATATAATAATATGTAAAAATGGGAAGCTAGACTTTCAGAAAAATCTCTGCAGTTCTTTTTTACTTTAATCAAATCTTTTTTTTTGCTGATCCGTCTCTGGAGATTTTCACCAAAGCACCAATCTTCAAAGGCTGTGAGAAAAATGCCCTCACTGAGTCTGTTCCTTACACACATAGACATGGATAGCTGAGCAGAAATGTCTTAGTTTGAACATGGTACCATCTCTGTTAGTCTATTAAGGGACCTAAAATTGCTTATTTATGCTATACTTGAAAATTCTAATTACTGACTGAATAGTACATCCATAAGGAACTAAAGGCTTTCTATGGGTTAAATGTTTGGTATCCCTAGAGTAGCTTTGTGCAATCGTCAGTGTAGTAGCAGAGCAGTTCAGGAACTGTGAAAAATAGGTTGGAGGTGGTGGTGGGAAATATGTTAATCTTAACTTACAGTTATATAATTGTGGAGTCTTGTCCATATCTGATGCAATGCCCTTGGCTGCTTTCACGTTCTGACGTGTTTGCAGGACTGGTGATCTCTGTACCAGTAGTGCTGGGAACAGACACTGCTGAGCAGATGGGGCAGAGCAGTGGTTGGCCTCTTTCACTGCTGCCTTTTGAACTCTGCGCAGACCTGGCATTCTGGCTCAATGCCGTTCCATCCTGTTAGAGCAGTCGTGCTTCAGGTAATGCACTAAAAATCCCCACTTCTCTGTACCAAAGATACTTCAAACTGTGTTAGATATGTGGATTAGTGTTGCTTGACCATTTAAAGCACACTGGAGGAGTCTTTTGTTGTTATATAAACCTATTTCAGTGAATGAAAGTATGACTTCATAATATTATGACATTAAATGCAAATGAGTTACTGTTTTCCTGTCTGTGAACAGTGAAATATTTCAAACTAAGCTGAAATACTGTTCCCCATTGAAAAGAAATGTGTAAGCTTTACCTCCAGATCTTGACTAAAGGAATCTTTTTGACTAGGTGAAGCACCTGGTGAGTACCTTTGAACCAGTAGCTGTGCCCCCTGTCAGTGGCCCTGTCCAATGTCTGTTCACCTTGTAGTGTCAGATCTGGGAAAAATTAAACTTACTGAGGCTCAGTTTACGTTAGAGTGCAAGTCGCCTTTTATTAGAATACAAACAGTAAAACAGCATTTACCTTGTTTGGCCCTGTGACTCTCTGGAGCTTGGTATGGTATACTGAACAGGGAAGGATTGCTCTACACTTACACTATTTGCTGGTGAGAGTGACAGTGAATTAGTTGGGCATTTTGTTTGGTGCAGTGCTATGGCTCTCTGCCTGTTGGGTGAGGAGTGTGTTCTTTAGCCTTACCTTTCATCTTAGAAGCAGCAACTTGTGTTTCTGTGCCCCGTATCCTGTGCTTAGTGTAGTAGACACATCATGTCAAAAAAGTTCCTAACAGTGACAGTGTGTCAGTGGTACCCAAACCTTCTCCAAAGAAGCTTTGTAATCCTATTGCAGCAGTGCAGTTGTAGTTTTACTCTATGAAATAAATGTCTTATTCTCACTCAGTGTATCCCTNCCCCCCATGTTTAGTCATCTTTGGAAAAGTATTTCCAGGACTTAATGGCATTTAAGCTTAATGGTTTTAAATTAACCCTGATTTGAAACTGCTTATCTATTAGTGCTGCAGTGCTGTGTAACAGTCTACTTATCCTGACTGTGGTGTCACAGGAATGAAATATGGCAAGGTGCTTGTTCTTAAAATAGCTTCCAGAAGGGAGAGGAGAAATGAGAACTCACTTTCGTTTCTGTACTAGCAAAACACAGTGAAACTGTTCTGAAATGCAGAATCAATAAGCATATGAAGAAATTAGAGATGAGAAAGCAATGAATGCATTGTAAAGAGAATTTCTGCTGCATAAATCCCATAAAGCATGTGTATAAAGATCATCTTGTTGATGTAGGTTTCTAGGTTTTCTTAGATGCACACAATAGACTTCCTCAAAAAAGTTTACAGAGAAACTTAAGTTGCCACAAAATAATAATAAAAAAAATTGGAATCTAACAGTTTAAAACCCCCAAACCAACAACAAAAGGAAAGTAAAAGTTAAGAAAGAAGATTGGTAATCCTGGTGGATGGAGGTTACCAGAAGGAACTTGGAAGAACTTCTCATTGTATCATCTTGGAGGAATGAGACCTCAGGATTATAACAGATCAATGGAGTAATGATCTCAGTATTCAATTTACAGTCAAAAGGCAAATAGAATACAAGGAATATCTAGTGAAGCAAATGGGAATAAAACTGCATTATCTTATCACTTCAGAAATCTTCATATTCATTATCTTGATTAAGAAGGCAAATTTAGAAATGGCACATAAAAGAGCGAATAGTCAGAGGCAGAGGGCAGCTACTGTACAGTGAAAGATGAACTAGTTTGACCCCAAAGTTTGGGAAAGAGCTGAGTCAGGAGATACCAATGAAACTACAGTCAGTAACACTGAGTCTCTAAAATTATGGAAATGACTAGGCAATGGTTATTCCAGAAATTAAAATCTGTATTCAGAATATAAATTAGCAAATAATAGCCATCTTATAACCCTAAACACAGTGATCCACAGTCAGCTTCTGTCTTTTAGAATAATCTCTCACCTGCTGATAATATTTTGGTTTCTGGGTACACCAATTAAGATATTACAGCATACATGGCTTGTCTCTTATGCCCTGTTTCTTCAACTGCGAACAAGCACCTTTATTTAGCTCCTTCCTGTTAATCTGTATGGAAATAGCTGTTATAGAAATGTGTAGATTCACACATGCTTCCTTCAGAACAAGACAATCTCCACTTAAACTTGAATCTTGTGCTGATAAGCTTAATAGGTTCCCTTCTTTCTATCTCCTGATGTGTCTTCCCTCCAGTTCCGTCTGTTCCCTCAAGGGATTCCCCAGAAGTCTTTTGGAGCCTGTGGAATTGCTGTTCAAATAGCCCTCTATGCTCATTATGAGAGTTTTTCTGTTCTCAGAAAGATTAATGGTCTTTATGATTTGAACTGTGCAGGTTCAAGGTTAGCCAACAGGCCAACAGTCAAAGTAATTTTAACTTCCTCTTTGCCCTGGTACATTTTCTTGTCCTGCTTCAGTCTGAGGAGGTAGGTGAGATTATCCTGGAGATGAATATGCTGTTTCCATTTAGAAATTAAAGATCAGTTGACATGTAATTTGCAAATGGGTTATGATTGTGAGAAGGCTGCAATCTGTTACTTTTTTTCTAAATTGAGAACTTTGTAAAGCTTTGCCATCTTCAGCAGAAAGGCAGTGCTTCTGGTGTCAGGAACATACCTAGAATACAGGGAATTATAAAGAAAAGCTTGAACATTCCCTCAAACGTAGTCATTTTTAGACTGGTACTGTGCTTTGGTGGTCACACTTGAGAGGACTTGTTCATGAAGCGTTTAATTAAAATGCATTGCCCGAGTTCTTGATAGGTTACTACTTTTAAACTTTCTGTAATTGAAGAATGTGCAAATATGTGCAAGGGCGTCAGTTTGTGTCTTATAGTAAGAAGCAGTTGACCAATCTGCCCCTTCCTCCATATGGATCTGTTCAACAAATTCTTGTCAACAGAGGCAGGAAAGAAAAACTGTAACAGATGGACTGTGGATTAATCCAAACATTAGAGCAACCTAAGATACAGTAATCAACATCAAGTTGTCTTAATAACTGGTTATACTGTTTTTGCCTGCGATTTTCCCTGAGCTGCCGGTGCAGTTGGGTTCATTTTGATGACTGAAGCAAACCTAAGGAAACTTGCATTAAACACAAGATGTTTTTATCAGTCTGGCGCGCTAAAAAGATGGGCAGGAGACTCATGAACAGGGTGCGGAAGACCAGACAGTTTAATCTGCACAGATTGGTAGGTTGTATGAGTATGAATAATAAGGTAATAATATTTTATAATAAATATATATAGTAAAGTGTATCATTATAGAATAATCCTGCTGGGGACCTTACTTGTAAGTTAGTTTCATCAGTAAAATATGTACATTTTATTGACTATGTGACCTATGACCAGTAATCACACCTGGTCAAGAGCTATCCTTCAGTCCTCTCTTAACTAAAAGCTAAGGTAGACTTTCCAGTGTATTTTTAGCAAAAAGGGTTAACAATTTATTTTTCCTCAGTATTTGAATCCTGAACTCCTGGGCTTTGGCTTAGAATATGGTATATGCTTGTTAATGAGACTTAAATTTGTTCTGCCAGTGAAGGTTTATTAAACTTAAAATTCTGAAAAATGTAAGACAAATATGACTTGTACCTATATTTTCAGTGTTGTTTTTGTTGCCATCACCAGAGAGTTAAAGTTACACAGCCTTACGTTTATTTAAATTGAGTTCTGCACATTTCATGTCTATTTTTTGGTCAAAACCTAAATGATACTGAAAATAAAATAAATTCCTGTAATTTTTTAGGTGATACTTGAATTTTGTTCCGTTCAATCTGTTGATTTATCCATGCTTATTTTAACCAATATTCTGTTTAGCTGGATGGTAGTAAAATTAATACATGACACTTTTCAAATGCTTCAGCAGGATTGTTGGGTTTTGCTTAGACAAACAAATAGTTGTTTTTTTTTTTTTTAAAAAAATTTTTTTTTTTTTTTTTTTTTTTTTTTTTTTATTTGCTTTGGTGTGTAACATTTTTTGTTTGCTTTGTCTTTAATTTTACCAGCATCAGTTCAATGTCCAGCACATAAAAAAGGGATAGATGGAAGCTCTCTGCTTCTTTTAGGGCTTCCTGAGATTCCCTGATGAGCCTCCCTGTTGTACTTCTTGACACTGGAGGCAGTCACAGGTGCAATTCCATCTGCCACATCTGTGTTGATGATTCTCCCTTTTCTGGATATTGCCTTTTCTGTCCAAGTAGAACTTTCTCCAGTTTTTCCTTGTAGGTGTTTGACCCTCTGCTGAAATGCTCTTTGAAATGAGCCCTTGTTTTTATGGCCTCCCAGTTTTTTTTCAATCGTACCAGTGATCATTCTTCTAATCTGGACTCCTTGTGTTATTCTGATGTTGTGCCATCTCCAGAGCTAGGCCATGCCTTTGTCTTCAGGTTGCACTGTAACTGTTAAAAATTGGGGTTTGTCTCATCCCCACAGTACAGGCTCCTTCTGCAAATAACTGTAACTGTATCTGCTTAGGCGTCAGCGAATCTTGCTCGGTATCATTCCCATCCATATGGAGTGTAGGTGACACAGATTGCTGTCTTGCATCACCAGCGGGATTGCATAACCTCTTCCTTAAGTAGTTTTCTGGATATCTGTCTCCACTGAAATTAAAGCATCTTTGCTTCACTTTCAGGAAGCTTTTTGTCCATATGTTGTTTTCCTGATGTGCTGATTTCCAAAATCTTTGTGTCAGTGATGCCATTGTTGATTGCTGTCTGGGTGGGAATCATCCTTGAAAGAAACTACATTAAAACACAACAGAACTCTCTTGTTGTCAAACAGACTGATAAAATAGTAAGAAAAATAGGTACTTGGTACATTGCTTGCCCATGTATTGTGGTTCTTTCAGAATTTTAAACAATACTCTCCCATGTGACTCTCCCTTTGGAGCCTATGGAGTAAAAAAGGAATTCTTGAAGAAGTTTTTTCAAAAGTTATACTAATTCTTGTGCTCTAAGATACTTTATAAAATGTATAGCAGTGTGGACGTTCAAGGCCATATGCAGAAAAAGATAAAAAATATTTTCACCTTGACTCTTTATAAAAAGACTTGCAACTCAAAACATGTAATTTGTAGCTTGTTCCAAATACCTTCAATTGTAGCCAAGGATTAATAAATTGCTCCAGTAATAAATTCATGGCATTTTTAGACTAAGTATTTTCTTTGTGTCTGGAAAAAGGTAGAGCTCAGGTAGGGCTGGAGTCATCTTGTGAAAGGATTTCTCATTACAGAAAGCTTGTCCATTTAGAAGGATCATTGTATCTGCTATGTCTCAGGCATTTCTTTACCTCCGTTATCTCTTATGTTTGTAGCTTTGAGGACACTGCACAAGTCAGACCAAGTTTTGTATGACTTGCACTGATAAGCCATTGTATTTTATAAATATTAATAAAGTCTGTCTGAAAGGTGTGCTCAGAATATTGGCATGTGGTTTGTTATTGAGCTGTCCTAGTGACTAGAAGTAAATGATGCATCGATCTTGCTAAGACAGATTTCAATTAATGGACTTATTATTCCTGCTTGTAATACAAGCTCTCGGGGAAAAAAATTGTTTCACAGAATAGGATAGCTGTCAGTAAGAATTTGTTAAACAGAAGATTATATTACACCCCAAAAAGTCTGTGGGGGAATGTGGTAACCTGCACAAAAATGCACATCATGAGTCAGAATTAGAATTACGTGGTTGTAAATTGTGGCAGTGTTGTAAGGAACTTTTCTGTCTTTGTTCATCTTATGGAGAGTTTGCTGCTTTTTTAAAATGTTTGCCCTGGTGCAGTGATTATGACCACAGAAATAAACCACAAACTGCTGTCATCATTTTGTGTTGGCTTTCCAGAGACAAGGTTGTACTGAAAGCCTTGACACTTCACTGATTTCATTAGTCATCTCTGATGTGAGCTGGAGTGCTTTTTTTAAAACAGTTGGCTATAAAAATTTGAATGATGATTTCTGTAAGGTAACTTGAATTCCATAAAATCCTTTCGATGATTATTCTGTGTTGCAGAGAAAATGCACACTCCTAGCAGTAATACTTGTCATGTTCATGGGAAATCAAAGTAATCTTACTGAAAAGTCATTAGTGAATAGTAAGAATTTTTAAATTTTTAACTGCTTTTGTACCATTGAGAAATAACGTTGGGTCACAATAAATATATATATATTTATTGTATATGTATTTTATATATATATATATTGTTTTCCTAATAGTCACAGAAATTTGGAAATAGGGGTTATGAACATGACACATTATTTATGGAATAAGAGCAACTGAGTGTGCTCTCTTACTGTCTTATCTTAATCTCTCTAATCTTCTTGCTGATTAAAAAAACCCCAAAACCACAGCAGAAAAACCTAACTAGACGTCCTCTGATTAGTATTTTGTGGTACTGTGATTCTCTCCCTCTATAGTTATTTTATGCACTAAAGAAGGGGGAAAAACAAGAAGAAACCATCAAACAAAGGTTTTTACATCCTTGTTTTGAACATGGTGTTAAAGTCTTTCTGCCCTGTGGAATGTTTTCAGAAAGTGATAAATCAGTGAGCAAGTGCAGCTATGCTGTATGCTCTCTGTTTTGTTTGCTTCAGGTTCATAATTTATGCAAGCAAGGAAGTGAAAAGATGCTATTGGATCTTTCTACACGCAATGATTGAAACTTGGTTATTTTTGATCCATGCTTTCTCCACCCAGTAGCTGTTATCATCCGGCACCATCCTCATAGCTGTGAATTTGTAACGTTGTGCTGTACCTGCTACACAGTTTCCCTTAAATATCTGTTGTCAGCTAGGTAGAGAAAGCAAGGTTTTCATCCTGTGGGTTCCAAAAAGGGAAAATAAGGAAAACCTTTGTTTGCCAGTTTTNTTTTTTTTTTTTTCCCCTCCTCAAATTGCTCAAGATTATACTCATCACTGTAGTCACAGGTAGAGAGGGGATGTAAAGGGTGGAAAACCTTGGAAGAAAAATACCAGCAGCTAGCAAGAATTTTGTTTTCCTGGTTAGTAAATGATGCTGCTGTAATTCTATCTGCATTTTTTTTTCCCCCCTGCTCATTCACCACTCAGCAGCTGGTAGGGAATTAAGACTGCCTGGCAACCACCTGCAGAGCTGCAGAGATGAATTACATTTTCGGAAATAACACACTCCTCTATTCTCGTGCCAGTCGAGGCACCACTGGCTCCAGCCACAGCTCTGTAGGCCCAAAGCAGAAGCAATGGGCAAAGAAAGGCTCAACAGATGAGTTACGGAATGAGCCTTCCCGGTGGCAGCAGATAGTGGCCTTTTTCACTCGGAGACATGGGTTCATTGACTGCATTTCTGTCGCTGCCAGCTCCTCCCAGGTAATGTGCCACTTGTTCAGATGATTGTGTCTGCATGTTTTCTGCTTACCTGCTCATCAGAAATAGCAGTTATTTATATATGCATGATTTCATGTAATCTCTTATTTGTGAATGGTCTTTTCTGTCTGCTTTCATTTTCATGCTTTACAGAGCTCTGTATAGTTTCTAGCATTAAAGCATGAAAATGGAAACATTAAATAAGGTCTGATTTTTATTTAAGTTATTTTGCAAGTGATGACCCTCCAGCAAGTTTAAATATGAAATATTTTAATGAAATAGTGAAATATTAAAAAATGTACTTTGCGTTCTGCTGCCTGACTCTGGAGGAGAATAAGGTAGTTAAGGAATAAAAATTTATAGCTCTAGCAAGTTGTCAAATCAAATAAGGAATACGTATTTAATGGTTAGGGAATTGTATCCAAAGGATAAAATAATTTAAGACCTTAACTCCAGGTAGCATATAAAATTCTAGTCTGTAACAGCTTTCTAGGTTTTTTGGCTGCTAATAATCCATAAATGAGATGAAGGAATGACTTTCTTACATATAGAATGTACATTTAATAATACAGTCTGTAAGAAAAACATGACATTTTCAGCTTCAATATCTATCTGCTCTAAGTGATGTTTTTATTAATTGTCATTGAAAGTCACATAAAAACAAGTAAGCTGAATTTTAAGTGTGTGGCTTTGGGTTCTTAGGGTTGATATTGAGAGGAGTTTATACTTATTTTCACTAGAAAAAGTATCTCTGGATATTGTGACAAAAGAAGATCTATGGAACAATGCTGAGATGTCAGTATTATTTAAAAATGTGAGATCAGGATTGTTTCACTTACTGCCAAGTGAAATTCATAATTAGTCAAGATGTTTAATCTGAAATACTAGAGAAACTTGTAAAAAAAGGGAAAATGTATCCTCAGACACTGTAGTTTTGTTAGGATAATTTGTATCTGTTGGTAGTTGTTTCAAAGAAAATGGCACTTCCTCTGTAATGTGCTTATTGTTACTTGTTCTTTGCTTATGAATTTGGAGTAAACAATGAATAGGAGAGTGTAGAGGGGAATTTTCACTTTCTTGTTGCAAATGTGCATGATGTGGAAGACAAGTCCTGTGATTTCTCTAATGGGTCATTATACAACTGAAAGTGATGCATAATAGCTTTTAAGTACTGTTACTTTTTTTAGTCAAAATCTAGAGTATTAAGTTTTGGAATAAATATTATAGTTGCTCTTGTTTGTTTAATGATTGAAGAAGTGATGTTAGAATGTTTGAAACTTCCAGTTGGACTGACTAGTCAGGCCTAGAAATTTGCTGATAAATAAAATATGGAATAGTCTCTGCTTTGAGTGAGAGCTGGACCAGATAAAGATCCTGAGATTCCTTCAAACTGAAGCTGTGTTTATATAAATATCCCAGTGGTTGTTCTATTTTTCTATGAAGAAGACTGCTTACCTTTGTGAAAGCCTGGCAAATGTTCTCATAGCTCTGACAGTTTTTCTGTTAAAAAGAACTGCTTATACATGTTCGTGGCCAGGAGGAGAGGAAAAAACATAAAATATTTTGAAGTGTTGTTATAAAAAAAACAACCTTAATGAGCATATTCAGAAATAATGCACTGAAAACATAAGAGCTTGTTTAAGCCACTTCCTCTGGAAAGATGCTGTACTGTGCTCATACCTTATCCTCCCACTGCAGCTGTTTTAGCCTCAGGGAGAGAAAAAGGCATTTGGAGATTTGTGCATTGTGGTGCAGTTTTGTTTTTCAGTTCTTGTCAGTTTGTGTTCTGTGTTGTAATATTCTGAAAATTCTTGATGTCTTTAATTTGTTCATTTAACATACATCCTGATTTGAATGTAATCACATTTGCAATAAATAATTGGATATGAGGTACTTCTTATTTCATCCTGGTCTGTTGAAATTCTCCTTGTGATCATGGACTTTATTTCCTCTTGCTGTTGTGATATTTTTCACAGATACACAAACAATATAGTGGTTTTCAAAGTACTGGTCTCCTGCTTCCCCTGCAAATCTGCTACAAAGCTCTTAGTTTTAGCTGTCACTTCATTGGCTTGGCTTTCTTGAAGGGCATGAAATGGTCATAACTTGCTTAGTTCTCTCCATTACCAGTGAAAGGGAAACAACCTCTGGAGGTGGAACCGCACATGCCTGTCCTCCTCTGGGACTTTATTGGGTCACCCTCACTCAGCAAGGTGATCAGAGGACTTTCCCTAAAGAAAAGACTTTGGATTTTGCAGTAGGGTATTTTCTGAGTGGAGGATCTTGTACCCTAAAGAAGCTTTTTGCTGTAGTTATCAGTTGGTCTTTGCCCAAAGGAATGCATGTGTGCCCAAATGTGTTGTGCCCCGCTAACCAGACTACTCTCCTTCAAGATTCTGGGAAGCTGATTTAACATGTGCAAGAATTTGAGGCCTTTATTGTTTTCTTTCTGCTCATTCCCTGTCATGAGGAGTTAGTCACTCAGTTAGAAGAACCAAGGAATTTGATTAGGAGTTGGTCTTTGAATTTTTGTCAGCAAACTTATTTATTTATTCTGTAATAAAAGCCAAATCTGTGATATAAAAGGCAAATCTGTGGTATAAAATGGAAGATAAGGATAAAGCCAAGCATACAATAATTTATACTCAATTTATACTGAATAACTATACCATGACCTTAGTAAATACATGGTTATGCAAATTAAAAGTACAGGGTAATTTGAAGTGCTGCTCTAACAAGAGATATGGAGATTGAACTAACAAAGATAGCTGTATCCAGGGCAGTGCTTTCCCCTCAAGGTCTTTCCAGAGCTCTCAGGAGCTCCTGTTTCTCACAGTGAATCCAGCTGTCATGTCTCAGAAAGCATTTTAACTATCAGCAGGATTTGGCCCATGTTGTGCTACAAGTCCAGAAACTGATTTGTGTGAAACTCACATGTCACTAAACTGGTTCCAACAGCAGCGCATTGAGATTATTCTTAGCATGTCACTGAGTATGGTCTGCCCCTGGCATTGGATACTGAAAAATTCTTTAGCTCTTTGAATTTTCTGTGCTAATTTGTTCTTCTATTTTCTAGGACAATACTTTAGGAAAGAGGAGAAGAAGCAGGACAGAAATCCCCTCCTAACTCCACTTATCCATTTTAAAAACTTACCTTTAATTTTCAGAGCTTATCGTCTGCTTTTGTGAATTTTTAGCCCAGTCATTTCTTGCCTATGTGTATCTTCCTTTTAAGATCTTGATAAAAGTGTTGCTGTATAATTAGTCCTAGACTATTGCTTTCAAAGTCACTTAAAATAATGGATGTAATTCTAGGATGTACAAAGTGCTATGTCTAATTAGACACCATAGAGGTATTGTAAGATGCATTAAAAAGATAACGATTAAAAAAAAAAATCGTGTGTCTACCCTAATCCCCCTTTTATTGTATTTCTTGCAAAAACTGATTTTTAAGAGTGATATTTATAATCCTTTCTATATTTTGATATCTTTAAGTATTTATACATTGCAGCTAATGTTGAGATGAAATTGTGAGAAAGCAACTTTAAATAGTATGGGCTCTGGATGATTGCTACTCTAAGAAAGCACATTCTGAAATTTAAACATGAGTTACTGTACTGAGTTTCCTTATTATTCTTGATTTTTAGCTATGTAATATCACACATTTATAAAAGCATGAATTTATTTTGCAAATCTTAGTTCTTCCAGTGGTTACATTTTCCACAAGATGTCATTGTAGCAGAGACAAAAAAGATATGGTATTTTTCTATAAGGTAAATGCATTAATATGTGTTCTAATCAATAAGCTAATAAGTAGGAAATTTGTAATAGTTTAACCTTGAGTATTAAGGGGCTGTCTCTGGAACCTTTGGTTCATTTTGTAAGCATTTTCTGTGTACAGTAGAGATGGAAACTTCTCAAGACTGTGAAGTTTCCTTGATATTTTAGAGACATGGAGTTTTTGAATCATATTAATATCAATAAATCTTAAGAATATCTGACATGCCTCATGTAATGACATGTAGGTTTTGTTAGGATCTTACTGATTCCCTGCTGTAGCAAATGGCCTCCTCTCCCGAAGACAAGCAGTCGACCTGTGCAGTGCTTGGGCTGTGCTGCGTCCTTCCCCAAGCCCTGTGTGTGCCTGCAGTACTGGCATGTGCAGTTGGTTACCTCAGTTAATCACCTCAGGCAGTGGTGATAAGTACTCAACTGGTGCTCCTGCTACCTGCAGGCACTGCTTCCTCCCAGAGGAGTTTAGGTTCCACTTTCTCTCACCTGTTCTCTCAGCGCTCTGTCTCTCTCAGAGTTGATAACAGAATTTCTTCATATTTCTCTTTCATTGTATCTCAAGAAAATTACTTTTTCTACAATGAGTCAGAAATCTGGTAAACAAAGAAGATGCAGACACAGAATTTTTTGTTTTTGGAGTACTGCTGCTACTACAGGGTCTTTCTGTCTGCACTGTGTCCAAGACACTGAATCCTCAGGCAAGGTAGGCATTGGTTCCCATCTTAATCCATTGTCTTCAACTCCAGCTGGTAACTTAGTTGGACTAACAGGGCCTTGCCATATGAAACCAAGTGCATGGAAGCCTATGAAAAAGGTAGGACTCTTTAGGCTGTTATATAACTTTGCTAATTTATTTTATATTGTGTTAGTTGCCCTCTCAGATGAGGCTTGTATTGATTGACAGAATGTTTTGAAAGGCCAGTGTGTCTTTCACCAGCTGTCAGATTACTGAACAGCTCCAGCACGGCTCCTGTGGTATAGCATTTCTGTTTTGCTGCCAGAGCTGCTGTACATGTTTCCATTAATACAATTATGAACTGAATTACTGTCTGACAGAACCACTGAACCTAAAGTGAAAGCCATCATCTTCCTGTTCTTCCATTTTGGTCTGCAACATCAAGAGCACTCTTGTTATCATTAAGAATGTGCTGGATGTTTCTTTTACTTTTTAGAATTTAGTTCAACAGAGACTTCTTAAATGGTTTTAGAAAAAAAGCCATCTAGAAGACTGGCTTTTAGAGTAATCTGCATCCATGTTTGGGAGCTGACATGGTATCATATGCTGTGCAATTTCAGAGTCTTCTGGTTTATACCCAGCTCTGAGTTCCTGGCAAACTCTGTGTCCACAGTATTTCTGGAATTTATAGTAGCTCAGGGAGAGAAATTTCCTTGTTAAGCAACAGAAACTGAAATTTTTGTGTACACTAGCTATGCAGTATCTTTTGAGAAGGATTTGGTTCTTTTTCCTGGAAGCTCTGTTGGGGCCAGCACTTTTCTCTGTACTTCAAAAGAAAGGAGGTGCTATAATTTGTCTTGATTAATAAAAATTACTTATTAAAATTTTCAGTGAAACAGGTAGGCTCTTGAACTCCAAAGCATTTTCTTTAGTTCTGTTTTCTGTATGAATGTTTGAATTATTTTATCTCTGTCAGGGATTTTTTTTTTTTGTTTTGTTTTGTTTTGTTTTTTTTTTTTTAGTTCTCAGAAGTGGTCCCACCCTGTATAAGCCTACTCAGTGTTAAGTCAACTCTTAGTCTCTGATAAGTAATTTTTAAATTTTTCTATAATCCTGTATTTCTCTATTCCTTCTCTATCCTCATTTGAGTTTTCTAGTATGATTTTAATTGTCACATAATAACCAGGGACTTCTATTTCTTATCTATTTTTCTATCCTCTCATGAGACCAGTGTTCTTTATTCTGCTGGTAGACTGAGGCCTACATAGTACTGTGTGTTGCTGTTGCTTACACCTGGACAGTGGGTCAGGCTCCCAGGTATGTCAGAGCTGTTGTTAAATGCCAGATGTGCATATCTGTAGATCCCTTTATAAACATGTCATTGCATGGTATGAACTGTTTTTTTCCTGCCCGTTTGTGCCCTGTGCACGACTTTGACCATCACTGTCCCTGGGAGAGAGTTCAGACTAGTTTCAAAGTGCTACTGTTTGCTGAAGTTTAAGCACAAGTATGTTGTGAAGCATTTCCAGTACAGTTAAATTTTGAATTACTTTGACAGATCCACAAAAGATGAAAATGCCAGGAAAACATCCAGCTGTTCATGTTATGTTTCACATGTGCAATTTAAATGAGGTGCCTTGTTCTTGTTTATTAGTATAACCACATCATTCTCATTTTGCTTATCATGTAATGGCTCTGTAACAGAGGGATCCCAGTGGATGAATTCCTACCTTGAGGAGGGATGCTTCCTTAAATGCTGTTTCTAATAATTCTTTCCAAATGTAATTCAAGTGAGGATTGTGTAGTTCTATAGATGATTTCAGGAATGCCTACAAGTTTCTCCAGTTAGAATCTTCTGATTAGTTGGGACTGTACCTCCATTTTATTCCTTAGAAAATAGATAGCAGCGTTCCTGTTTCACAACAAAGGCTGATAACCGTGGCCATCTGTCAAGGAAGCTCAGAAAGTATAATCCAGAGGCCAGATTCAGTATTGAGACTTGATGATTTGTTAATACCACACCACTCAGTAAGTCTTTCCTAAATGTACTATTTGAGAACCTGTCTTTTCTGCTTTTACCCAAAATAGTGTTTAACAAGTCATTTCTATACAAGTCAAAAATAATTGTCAATATTCTTCCTGAAAGTAGTTTGTCATGAAAAAAAGGAGGAAAAAAAGTGTTACCTACTCTTTGATATACTCAGAAAGCTGCAGTATCTTTTAAACTAGGCCTTTGTTTATTTGGGGTCATCATTGGCCTCTTACATGGTCATCCTTTGATACTCTTTGAGTTTCTTCCAGAACTGCTTGGACTCCAAGACAATAAGCCCAGTAGCACTTCCTGACTCTTCTGAGCTGTGTATGTTCTGTACCTCATTAAGGTTTGCCAACATTGCCTACTGGAAACTGCTGCGAGAGTAGGTGCTGAAGTTATAATCCCCTCTTGACCAGCCTGGCCATATGACCACATGGTGGTTTTATCCCCTCAGAAACTGTAAAGAATCCCAAAACTGGTGCACTTCTGTCACTTGCCTTTTGAAAGGCTTAAGGCGCCATTCCAGGTACCAGGTTTTTGTGCACACACACAGGACTCAGTACCAGAAAAGCACTCTGAAGGACTGCAGCCAATGTAGAGCAAGGATTCTCATCTGTCTATCTTGTATAGTTTAAAAAAAACCTTTGCCACCAACCAGAGCACTTCTGGACTTGTTTTCCAGTTTGGTATTCCTCAGGGTGTCTCTGTGCCATTTGTTGCTATTCCATGTGACTTGTCAGTATTGAATTTCATCTCACTGCCTATACCCCACTTCTCTAATACATCAGCCTTGCTCTGCAGCTTGTTTCGGTTGTGCATTTACTGCTCTTTCCTTTTTGTTGGTGTTTAACTGCACATTAGGATGTAGTTGAGCTGATGTGCTCTCTAGACAGATAACAGGCATTTATGAGTCATTTTGTCTCTTGTAAGCTGATCTTGGCATTTATGAATTTTCAGTCTTTTGCTCCATTAAACTGTTTCCTATGTATATTCTAATCCCTTACAACAGGTTGTTTTTTTTTTTTTTTTAATGATACATCTAAGCAATGATTTTCATTAAACCTGATGACTATACATACTTTTCATAGAAAAAAGGAAAAGCGAGGACAAAGTAGTTTATATTTTACAAGGGCACCAGTAAAATAGAATTGCTTATTAATCCTTGTAGTCAGCTAAGTTTATGGGGTTTTTTGTTGTTGTTATTGTGTGGGGTTTTTTTGTTGTTCCTTTTTTTTTTTTTTTTTTTTTAAGTTGCCAGTGGCTTTTAAACTGTGTGGAAGTTAGTAGTATTGTTGTTACCTGGAGACTAGTATCTATGTAGTTGTCAGTCTTCTAATAGGACTTCAGCTATTGTATGGGATGCAGGTATAGTACAGAATTTTTCTTTGATTGAATCTTCAGTTTCTTCCCAGTGCTTTGTGTGATATTTACTAGGAACTGCCATACCATGGGAAATGGGAAAAGTCTTCCAGTCTCTCTGCCTTTCTTCTCTTTATCAGTGCTCCTCACAGTGTGTGTATTTGCTTATTTAAAATTGATTTTTGAAGACTGATGCCTGTGGAAGTCAAGCAGCCTGTGTTAAATTCCTCCCAGGTAATAGTGTTTGGTTTTCATAACAGAGTAGGGAGGGGAATAAAGATTGCTTGTGCTTCTGGTGTACAGTTCTACTTCAAAGCAAATGTAATTTAGTAAGTAAATTGTAGTTGTTTTTCTTAGGTAACTAATTGTATCTGACTACCAGTTTGATGTAGCAGATGAGAAGAGAGTCAGCTTTCCTACAGGAGGGAGAGGGAACTCTGGATTGTATCTGTTACGTGGACGGTGACCAGTCTGAAAATCAAGGCCTGAAAAAGAATCCTGATAAATTCGAAGTGTTTAGAAAAGGGAGATAACTGCGGATGGTATTCGGGAAGGCCTGCTTTATAATGAGAAACTTAAGAACTTCTGCTTAGTTCATCTGAAGGAAGGTCAGGAGATGATATGGTCACAGACTATAAATATATAGGGATAGATTTCAGAAAGTAGAAAGCTTGGTTATTTAGTAGAAAATGGCATCTGTATACTAAGTCAGAAACTTAATTTTAAAGCATGATATTAACAAAATAAGCATTTGAAAACCTTAATGGAACATGATGTAATTGCCAAAGCAGGGTAATAAATTAGTATTTCCTATGTAAAAAACATAATGACAAATAAAATTTCTACTTGAAGATGTCAGAATACATCACAGTCTCTGATCCAGCATCTATTAGAATGACTTTAAACTGCTCTTTGGAAGCTGTAAACTGCTGCATAACAATTGATATATTTTTTAAAAAACTCTTTTTATTGCACCTCTTTACTACTGCCTTTCACTTTTTTTTAACTGTATAATTAAAAAAGATGAATGCTGTGGGGGAAATTTTAGTGTACAGCTCCTTAGAATTTGAGCACATTAAGCCTCGTTACAGAGTATCACTTCAGGAGTTCAGTGCTACATCAAGGGCTATGCAAATTGACTGAAATACTGCTGATCAGGATGGTGATAGTACAGACCTACAACTATATCCCCAGGTAGGTGTGGAATGCCAAAGTAGATGCCAATCTCCAAGCGAAAAACTAGCTGGGGCTGTCCCACCTTGGAGCTGAGAGTAGTTCCTATTACTCATTTTACTGTATTAAAAATAATAAGATTTGGCTGCCAGTAAAACTTGGATGAATGTTTTGAGGCACAGGTGATCAATAGAAGATGACATTTATTCAGGATTTCTTAAGAAATTTGTGTTTAATGTGGCTGAACTTGCTGTTATGTTGTGTGTGACCTTTTTGTTTAAAGTTTTTGTCTGAGTATTCCTAGAATAAAAATAAAGAAAAAAAGAAGGGGGGGGGGCAAATATGATGATGCCCTTTTTAGAAGTAGCTTATCTGTGCACTCTCGGTGCACTGAGCAGGTCTGATTTCCTTATTGTACAAACTTTGGGAAATTCTTTATTATGAACAAAGAGTTAACAGGTAGATGGGAAATCAGATACTTTGAAGAGACATCATCTTGTTTTTGTAAGAGGAAAACAAAGACTTGCAGATCCTCCAGACTTCTTTGAAACCATGGAACATGTGGTCATCAGAAGGTCGTTATAGTTACGGAAGTCTTTGAAAAAGATGGTTCTTGGATCAAAGTCTGTTAAAAACTAATGGTGCCACGAAATGAAGGGGAAGAATGTTTTGTATGTTTTTCAATTGATTAAAACAGGTCCCTTTAACTAGGACTGGATTCCCAAAGGTCATACTTGTGAAATAAGGAGGAAGCTGTGAGGCAGAAGCACATGATTGATATTTTTCATTTTTATTACTTGCTCTTATTTTCAGGTTAACTAAATCGGCTGCAGAGAATAGCAGATAAAAATGAAAGGGCACAAAAATAGCTGGTGACATTCATTGTACTGTACTGAATGAGGAGCAGAGTTAGAAGGATAATCCTGTATGTGTGCATATAGTGATAGGCTACAAATGAAGTATTTTTATTCCAGGACCAGGCTTTGGAGTTGTCACTGATGGTTCTCTGAAAATGTCACCTTAGTACTGTGCAGGTATGAAAAGGGTAAATGAAATAAATGTTGGGTATTATTAAAGAAGAAGCGATTAACAGAACATGATCTGACTACATTTATTGTCTACCTGTGTTTTGAATTTTGTGTGGGTCCTGTTTCCCTTGTCTTATAAAGGATTTAGCATAAGGAAAAAGGAAAAGGGTAGTAATCTAATTATCTGTAGGAACAGTTAATTTAAAAATAAACTAGAAAAAAACACAACCCAAAAACAAACAAACAAAAAAAAAAACCATCACAAAAAGCCCTAAAAAACTGAGGGAGGATGTGATAAAGACTTAAAAATGAAATCAAGAAGGTTCTCAATTAGAAATTGAGTTCTCTGATTCCAAACATGTCACAACTGTCCTGTTAAATTTCTTCTAAAATTTTGAAAATCACTGACAAAACACTGTGGACAAAATAATCTTTTTGAAGGTTCAAAAAGAGAATGACTTAAGAGTGGAGTAAAATGGATTTATAGAGCAGGTGGCACGTGGCTATTACAGAGATTGGTTTAGGCAGACCTTAACTGTCAGGTTCTGGGATGGTTTTCTGTGAAAATTACTGGGCATATGTCTAATTCCTACTTACCCATCTGTCAGTTTTTACTCCTGTTAAGATTCTTGACCAGTTGGGCCTTTGCTCTCAGCTGCTTCTGCTGTTTGTGTGGAGTGCTGTTTTCTTTTGGTGGGGAGGGACATGAATGATCAGAATTATTTCTCTGTAGCACCTTGTGTTAGTTGATGTTTTTTAATAAAACACATTAGGGAAAACCCCCCCTTAAATAGATGTCTAGAGGATGTTGGCAATAGTACAAGTTTAGTGCAAGGAATGAAATCTCAGTTTCTGGCCTTTGGGTGTCATTCGGTGATTGTGATCACCTGACCTAGCAATCTCCAAATCTCCTAAGAAAATGCCCTCTGATGGATTCATTCCCTGAGTGATGCATCAGTCATGAGATAATCAGAGTTGCAGAAATTAATCTTGAAATGTATCTGGAAAGGACTACTGGTTAGATTAATAGTTTCAGAGAATGTGATTAACAATTCAAGTAACAGGTGAATTCCTAGCTGTTGCCCTAAGGCATGTCTGAGTTAGAAACATTCTTTGCTTTTTCCTTGCTATGACATCTTCTAAGTACTGCAAATACAATACTCTATCTTTGAACCACAGAGTCTTGTATTCTAATGCAGTTGGGAAATGGCAGGGGTGCTGGCAAGTTGGGTTTTGTCTGGTGTTAATTTTTGTACCTTACTGCTGTCACTTAATATCAAGTGATGCAGGACTTGAAAAACTTGTCTGACCATTGCTAATTTGGGTTTGAGTATCAGAAATCAGCATAAAAGATACCATTTCCCCTCTGCTTCTTGAAATTTAAAGCACATTGTAGTTACCTGTTTATAGCATTACCACTTAATAATTTGTGTTTTTCAAATCCATTAGTCCACTTTCGTCTTTCATAGTGTTCAGTTTTAATTTTTCTCGTTTCACTCTATTTTTCTACCTGCTCATTTTTACAACTTGAGCACTGACACATATGTATCAATTTTTGCCCTTCAGCTTCAGCAACCATAATCAGATGAAGTAGAGAATGTGGTGTAAAATATAATTTTCTACTAAGTTTTTTGCTCATTGGAAAAATAAAAGACACTGTGGAAGAAAAATATTGGTATGTCTGTCAAGCTGGACCTTGGTTTCAGCAGCAGCCAGAGCAGAGGGTTTGGGGAAATTATAAACCCAGGCCAAAGAGCTATAATGATGCCTCTGAGGGCTTTTGGAGGTTTCTGCCTGTTCCAGTGGAGGGGATTCCAAGAGCTGGAAATGACATGTGTGTTTAATAAAGTTGAGTCCATGACTTTTCATGAGCTTGCCCAGTGTTCTTATAGTGGCATGGATTCAATGGGGAAAGAACAACTTTTCCCTTGTTTGTAGCCTGGTGTGGGGAAGAGAGTCAGGGTTATCGGGCCTGTTCTTCTGCATTTTGTTTGAAGGTTTTTAATGCAAAACAGAATTCAGGGTATTGTTTTAAGAAAATAGCCTTCCCTTGGATCAAAGAGTCAAATTTGTATTTTCTATTCAGTTGTTTTATATTAGTCATTGCTCCAAAAAGGCAGACAGTGGTTAGGCCAGGTCTGCTGTAGCAGTCTGGGCAAAGAGCAGCTTGGGCACTGTCCTGAGAGTGGAAAGTTTTGAATGTCACATGTCAAAGTGAGTCTGACACTCGAGGCTTCACCACTATTTATAACAGTGTGACTAAAGGTACATTAAGCTTGCTATCCTGTTCTTCTCAGGGTGTGAAAATGGAGAAAGTGCTTTTTGAGTAATTATGGTAGGAAGGTGAATAAATTCAGGTCATAACCTCACTTCTTTTTTTCCCTTTAACCTGGCTTGTATCCAAAGATTTAATTGATGCCTATTACTTCTTAATGTTTAGGAACGCAAGTCATTTGTAGAAATGTGCTGTGTACTGTTGCTGGTGGTAGAGAGAGGTTCAGCAGCAGCTGCACCAGGGAGGTGTGGCTGTTCTGTGCTGTGTTTGTCCAGCACGGACCATAAACTGAGCCAGTCTGACTCATGTTTCCATGGTGCAATTAAGCCACGATCCAGATCCAGATAAGATGCCTACGGGTAACTGTGGACAAAAAGTTTATCTTGTTTTTAATTGTTTGTAATCAAACCTGTCAACTTAAAATGATGTACAAACATTTATTTTTCCATTGAAAGGGTACATGAGGCTGTATTAATTCCTAAGTTATACTGAAAAGTTCTGGAATCTTTAGAAGCTTTTAGCAAACCGCATTTTGAGAAAAATATCAGCCTTTTTTTACTTGTGGAGTGAAAGTTTTCTCAAGTAATGCTAGGCATTAAACCTGTTAACCCTTACAGTATTTTAATTTGCTTAAGACTATGAATGACGCTACATAAAAGATGCCTATTTTGGTGGAATATTGCAGGGCTCATATGGTTCATTCCAGAGACTGAGTATGTTGTATAATGGTACTCAGTTTGGTATTGTCTCATAACTCCATGTTGTCATGCAAGCAAGTCTGAGGAGCTTCCGGTGTCTCTGTGGTGTAAGAAGTAATAAGATCAGATAAGGAACCAAGCTGGTGATTGTGCACAGGAGTATAAAGCCATCAGACCTGTATTGGAAGTGGTAGTGTATGTTTGGGAAGAATTCTGCATGTGTAAAGATATAATGCTGCTACCACTTACGAGTACGAAGCCTTTTGTAAATGAAGTAGGGAATGGCTTTAGTATAAAAGCATTTTGTTTGTAAATCAAGTAATTAATATTTCTGTTTTCCCCCTGCCATTTATGTCTTGAAAGCTAATGGATTTTAATTAATGGGTTGTTACAGATGACTTTCCTGGTGTGGTTTTCTATTTGTGGTTTATTAATGTGAGGTCAATGATGTTCTGCTCATACTTAGTGTTTTAGGCAAATTTGTTTGTTTTATAAAAATATTTTTGGACTGATAATAGATTGCTCAAAGAATAATGCAATTGTCAATAAAATAAATACTAATTTTAAAATGTGAGACTCTAGCTCTGATTTACCAAATTCCTTAATTACTCCTTGTTTTAAGACTATATCCTTAAGTACTTTGAGGGCAGTGGGGTATTACAAGTAACTGGAATGTTTCTTATCCTGAAGAACAAACCGATAATTCTTTAGATAAGATGAGGTTTACATGCACAATTTTTATGTTATGAATAATGACTCTTGTAGATTTACTCAATTTTTAAAAAATAAAAACCTTTTGGAGAAAAGTAGTGAGCTAGTTTTGACATTAACTGAGACATTTCTAGTATCAAGATCATGGTATCAGAGCTCGATATGACCAGAATGGCTTTGGTATTCAAATCAATTATAAATACAAAATAGGCGTTCTGTCTAGGTTTAGTTATTTCCTGAATAATTTACAGATTATAGCAAATTATGTGTTCTTAGAGCTTATAAAATGTCCTGTCTATTACAGCATATGAACAGTACACAAACTTTATCATTGTGTTTTGGTTTAATAGTGTTCTTAGAGTGAACACTCTATCACATCTCAGTTTCCTGGCACAGCATACCCTTTCTACTGTGAGTGTCAGAAACTAAAATATTGACACCCAAGAGCTGACATTCTTTTTCTATAATAAAGTCTTAGAAAGTGTTTTTTCTTTGTCTGGGCTCTTTTTGATGCTAAACCCCTGCTTGGCGTTCTTTGTGGACATGTTGGCATTATAATGAAAGCTGCTATTCGTAAGGCTGATGTTATTTGAAAGGACCTTTCTAGGTCTTGCTTTAAGTTGCAAATTAAATGCCTTAAATTCATTCTCAATAGCACTTATGAACTTAATGAGGAGCCTTGTAATTCCGTTTTGAGCTTAGAGTGCTGAGCTGGGTGGTGAATACAGATGAGTAATCTGCTGCATAGGGTTCAGTGCTAGACACTCACTAAAGTCACAAATTAGCTTTATTAAAACCAATATTAACTTTGTGTACATTGTTTATGTTATGGATTTAGAATATTACTGAGACTGAACTCAATCCGTGAAAGATGTGGCACGACAAATTAATTTGAGCTACGTCTTTCTGAATATCACACAGAAGAAGTGGACAGAAAGGCAAGTCTGCAAGGGTCTGATTTTATATCCTAATAGAGGGAGGAGAGGTTGATTGCTGAAACCTTTGTTCTCTTGAGATTGTTATTTGTATTTGCATGTGATACTTAGCACCTGAAAATTTTACTTATCAAACAGACACTGCATAAGAGCATTGGGTGATAGTTTTGTAGCTCCAAGCTCCCCATTTCTGCTTTGTGGGTGTCTATTTGTCTCATACACAAAACTCTACTTCTGTATAGACTACCTCAGAGGTATGAGTCTGTCACTACTTTGGTGCAAATTGTTCCTCGCTGGGTTGTTCTGTAGATGAAGACTGCAATAAAGAATTGAAACAGTAAGTAAATTGCTTATTTCTCTTCAGATCAGTCCAAGTCATCATCACCATCTGCGATTTTACTGATATTCTGCTGTCAATGTTTTCCCCTTTGAAGCTATTTATTTATGTTTTAAGTTCAGAGTTTTAAGTTCATTTGAGTTCACTGTAAAATGCTATGGGGTTTGAGGAGGAAACTAGGTTAGAGAATCAGTTTGTTGACTGAGTTAAAAAACCCAACACAAAACCAAGCAACCAGATAACCCTTACAACTTAGACATATCATAGCATAGATAATAATGTGTTTGTGGTGTGTCTTTAAAATAGAGTGCTCATGTAGATATGATTTTTAAGAGCCATGGTTTGCTCTGAAAAAGTGAGATGTAAAGCAAAGTCACAGCCATTCAGACTAGTCCTTTTAATCTATGGGGGCTGGCTGGATATGCCTTTTTCTTTCTGGGATCCAGAAAAAACAACTTTCCTGTCTTTGTTATAGTATCCTTCTGAACTGATCTTACAGCTCCAAGGTGACTTGCCTGTCCTCAAAATTTTTGTTAAAGGGTTATGTGCTAACCGACCCATTGCAGATAGATCCTGACAGGCTTCAGACTCAGATCTTCTGCTGTTCTGCTTTCTGTCCAGTCTCTCTTTGGAGAGACCTGGATATCATCCAGGGGGAGATCTAGGGAATTTTGTTCCTTTGTCCTTGGTAATCAATATTTGCTCCATCATGGCAAGGAACAGGAAGAGCCCTTGAAGGGGTAGGAGGGTGAGAAGCACAAATCAGAACATGAAGGGTCTGCATACATAGATCAGTGCAGAATGCTAGCCAGGGTTAATTGTAACCCTGGGTTACAATTACATGGTTACATGTAACCGTTGTAACAACGGGTTGAGGCCATCCTGATTGAAGCTTATGATTTACCCTGGTCTGACTCTCTTAAGGTTTTGTTTGTAGTAAATCAGTGTGCTGTTGAAAAACAGTATGTGGGATATGATGGCTTAGATTGGGAAATCTGAATGACACCCCCATGAAGCACACAGGATATAAATCTGTGATAGCATTTGTAAGCATGAGTGGTTTCAAAGATGAAAAAGTGTATTTTAAATAATTTGGATTTTTAACCACTATGTATGAAATATCCATATCCTGTATTAACACACTGAGCAAGGGGACAGTTGATTTTGAGTTCCTTGGGTAGGAAGCATGTTTTAAAATCAGAGTTATGATCTACTGATACAAGAAAACCTTTGTTCCATGTAAGAAATTGCCAGACTTGTAGAGAAGGAAAAAATGAGGCTTCTATTAATGATATTCTCTTTTTTGGTAGTTCTGCTTCCCATCCTGTGTGTTCAGCATGGTTTACTCTCTAGACTAGCTTGTCACCAATGGCAGGACTCCTGCCTGGCCTGAATCTGGGCTTATGTCTTTGCAGTTCTCAAGATTCAGATACATGCAGCACGTTAGCCTGTCTGATTGGGTTATATGCAGTTTTAATATATGAACATTGTTTGGAATTTCAAGTCAATACTTGCCTTGAAAGATGATTGCGTATGTTCAGGTAGCTCTACCTTTGTTAGCTCTTGTGAAACTTGGATTATTATTTTTTTTTATTTGGTTTCTTTGAAACTTTGGGCAATAGGAAAATGTGTGTTTTGTTTTCAAATGTCCTTGATGCTACATTGCATTTAAAGTCCTGGAGAAATACATTCAGGAAAAATATGCATGTCTTTAAATTTATGGCTTCACAACTCAAGTGATGGACATCGTGGTACTCAGGACCTGCCAAGGCCACAGACTGGCACCGATGGAGGAAGGAATATGGCAGAGATGGTGCATGAGGGTTAATGTGGCTCTGTGCTCAGAGTTAGATGCTGTGAGCAGCATGCAGCTAACATGGATTAGGAATGAGGATGGATGGCAGTTGTGCTTTTTTCTTATCCCAGTTGGACTCCACAAAACAGCCTGTAAACCCCTGAAGGTATTTTTAGATGAGTATTGACTTCTGTGATTTTGAGGAAGATGGATCCAAAGTTCCTAAAATAGCACACTTGACATGTCCTATGGCATTCTACTGAGATGAAAGATATGAAACTTCACTGCCAGACCTTAAATTATATATCTCTAGAAAGAATATGTCTTTTAAATTCAGCTTTGTCACTGCATATTGTATCAAAATTTTTTATGCCACTTTTCAAATTTTGTGCATTTTGGAAGGTATTTTATTTCCTACTTTCAAGAAGAGATGATAAATATGGCCTTGTCATCAGTCAAGATATATTAACAGAAATTGCTGATTTTGTAGTATCTGCTTGAAGGCAATGGAAAGGGTGAAGTACCAAATTATTTTTGGAGTATTCTTCCAGCTATTATAATTGCTTTTTGAAGTAATCGAAGTTGGTCATCAAAGCTTTAAAATATAACCTTTGCAGTAGACATTGCTGGTCAAATATTAATACTGTTTTCTCCTTCTATGAGTATTGTTGTTACTCAGCTACTGAGTGGGTGGTAGAGAATGTGGAAAGAAAATGATTCTTGAACTAAAACTACTTATAAAAGATTACTGGCACTTTAACAAATTGCTGCAAAGTGTGCACTGTGCATTTGATGTAGTAATTTAAAAGAATGAAATATTGATGATTCAGCTTTGTGTTAGCAACAAATTGGTCAGAGTTGGTATTTAATATGAAAGAACAACCAGATCTTGAACCCCCTCTGGTTATGAAAAATCACTTAGTGCTTGATATTAGAGTAATGCTAGTAATTAATGCAGTCTGCAGAGAACACTTGCTTTCTGCAGTAAAAAGATGATCTGCCAAACCTGTGCAGCCTTGGTTACATAACTGCATTCTCTGGCTTTGGACTGTGCATGTGTCTTGCTGCTTTGCCAGAGGGTTTTGTTTTTTTTTTTTTTTTTTTTTTTTTTTTTTTTTCCTTACCAGCGTGGCTGCAAGGCAGGCTCTGCCTTACTTCATGTGTGACTGTGGTTGGGCAGACTGATCCCCGTGACTCAAATAACTGATGAATCTTTTAATATTCTTGTCTTCCTTTTTTTCCTTTTTTTTTTTTTTTTTTTTTTTTTTTTCTGCTCCTCTGTTTTCATTTTATTTATACCATAATTGTTTTATATAAGCCTTACTATACTTTGATTATGTATTCCTTCTCTTCCTGTGGTTTTTTGACCATGATGCTGTATTTGCTTTCCATACTTGCTTAACATGAAATTTCAGTGCATTCTGAGCTTTTTCCCTGGAGATTGCACTGGCACCTCATGCAGCCCTGGATGATTTGGGTATTCTTCTTGTTACTTAGCTGTGCTTTCATGTTTGGACTGTTGCTCTTAGAACTACAATTGCCTTCAAGGTTTTGTTTTCTTTTAGTTATTGATACCTTTTTGACATCATCTCAGGGACCACAGGCATGAGGACTTGGAGAAAAAAACATACTTGTGCTGTTAGCAGTTTTCTACTGCATCGTCTTTATTCTTTTACTACTGAAGTCAACATGTTGGAAAGCAAACTGGAGAGCTGTGAATTCCTTTGTCTTGCCATTTGCATTCTGTCTTCCCCTTTCCGTCTTGGAGGGGGAAGCCAGCCAACTGAGTTTACAAGAATATGGTGTCCAGCATCTCTTCCCCTTGCCCTCATTTTCTTACTTAGGACTTTTAACTGCTGATTTATTTTTGTTTTAATCCAGAGACTGTTTGGTCTAACTGTGGTCGACAAAGTTAATGCCTCCAGGAATGAAATGTTCCTTTTGAATTTGGAACGTCATCTATTTTGGGATTTATTATGTATGCGAGAGAAAAGCCTTATACTCCAAACTCCTTTGCTGCTTCTTTTCTACATTTTGGTAATTAGCCAGTGTCATGCTGGGTACTCATATGCAAGTAAAATGGGTGGTACAAATGCAGCTGCTAAACCTCAAGCAGTCTTGAACGTCTCTGGAAAAGAAATGTTTGTAGTCTACAGAAGCTGCCATTTAGCGCACTGTTGCTGAAGAGGATGCTGGAACAGAGGCTTCAGCATGAGACAGCTTCCACCCAAGTAATCCCTGCAGGCTGCAGAATGTGCCTCAGAGTTACTCAGTATTAATGCACCTGTGGAAACTTCTCCAAGAAGAACAAGTTGTGATGTGCTGATTTAGAACTATTTACCTTCATGCACATTCACAACGTGCTTATCTTCTTTTCTGCCTTTGCCCTTCAATAAAAAAAAAAAAAAAACCTAGAAGTTTTTTGGCCTTTGTGAAAAGAACAGCCTGCATGTATCTGCCCATATGTATCAGTGAGACACAGTCCTCCAGCTTCAAAGGTGAAAGACGTAACTATCATTCACATACACAAGCCTGAGAATGTTTGTATGACCAACACATTTCCAGTTTCCTGTCACAGAAACCTTTCTGTCTCTGTACTTGAGAATATTGCACTAATGGTATGTTATGCAGCTCTTGATTACATCCATTCTGGGTAGAAGATGATACATGGCAGTTCTTGGTGATTAGAGCAGCATCTGTCAGTACCTATTTATCTCTTAATATTCATGCTATAAATAACTGGAAATGTTTGTGCTTAGTCTGTGTGACTATTTCTTTATTCTGTGTGTAAAGAATTATGCTGACTCATAATTTAAACATTTATATTTGCTATAGGAAGGTGTGAAGTGAGAGGGAGAATAACCATGTTTTGATGCTGTGAACTGATGACCTCTCTCCATGTTATCCAAATACAATACAGCTGACCTAATCAAGCTGTGTTTCCTATGAGCTGATGTTTTTCATTCTCCTCATAGTGCCAGCTATTCGGAAGCACAGCATGTTCCTAGAGCAGCCCCGTGGGGCAGCAGACAGATGGTGTGTGCTGTGGCTGACCCAAAGCCGAGCAATGCTGGGTGTGTGTCTGCTGCTGGGAGGACTGTGACCACTGACTTGAGTCCATGTCTTCCCTCTGTAAGGCTGGGAATAGGGGTGTCTGCAGTTAGCTGTCAATTTTCATGTAGATGATGGGGAAATAACTTTTGACCCTTGCCTTTATTGCCTGGTAAAGATAGTTGTCAAAAAGCATGATTAAATCATGCTAGCTCTTCTTTGTGTGCTCTTTTTTTGAGAGTGGGAGAAGGAGTTGTTTTGAAGCTTTTTTGTTTTGAATATTGGAATAAAAATGTAATACAGAGATCATGCATCCTTGGCATTAAAAACTGAATGAATAATAATTAAAAAGTCAGGTTCATTTAACTGTCTTAAATTTTTAAAAAAGATTTTGTTTTAAACAGTGTGTACCTGAAAGTTTTGGTCTGGCAGTGCTGCTATATTTCATGGAAATACAGCGCTCAAAATTATTAACACAAAGTAATTCTTGCTATTATTATGGTATGAACAAATTTAATTTGTTTGAAAATTTAATGATGAAATCTTGTACAATGTATCTGCCCATTCACAGTTCATACTGTTTTCATCATAATTGTCTCATAAATTCATTAGTTGTCAATCCCCATGACATGTTCAGAAGAATGGAGGAATTTTAACCTTTTCTAGACCTTGGAGAAGTTTTGAGGTGCTAAAATACAAAAAAGTTAAGGGACAGTAGGAGCTTATGGCAGAAATAACCTTTTATAGCTTCCTTATAATAGTCAAATGGCTTTTGCCCTCTATTCAGTAATTTGTGCACTGCATTGATTATTTATGCCCAGCAAATTGACTGTTGTGTGGTGGTTCAATGATGCTCTTTAAATAGAGTGAAAGAACACAGGACATGCAGCACAAACTAAAGCAGCATGCAGGATTTCTTGCTATGACCATAATCTAGGAGAGAAAAAAAAAAACCAAAACAACTTATTTTTAAGTTCCACAGGAAACAATATTTTAGGTTATTTTCGGGTGGCTTTTTTTTTTTTTTTTTTTTCCTTTGCCCCAAGAAGGACTATTTGTGTTGCCACTCTCATGACTACTCGTGGTGGTGAGATGGGAACGCTCAAACTCACTGATCTAACAAGGAGCCCGAGAATGGAACTGCGTCAGAATCCTCACGTGCTGTCCAAGCAGCCTTTCCGGCCTCCGCAGTGGCCACTGGGCACTGCGGCACCTTTCAGCTCGTCCACACTGCCCCTGTCTGCCAAACACAGGGGCAAGTTTGTAAACCTACGCGATAGTGTGAAAAAGAGTCCAACAAAAAGCACGGCAAAAGTAAAAGCTGCCAGTGGTTGGGTGTCTGATGGCTCATGTTCCAATTGTTCCTTAGGAAAGGTAGGTGCTGCACTGTGTCTTTGTGCATGAGCATCTCGGATGCAAACTGGAAAGCGTGTTACGGTTTTTGCTTTCCATAGTTTTATCCCTGCTGCTTTCAGTGACTTTTTTACTTAATTGTCTTCTGTAGTTTATTGCTGGAAATCGAAGTTGCAGTAATTGAAATCATATTTGCAAAGAAATACTTGTTCTCAACATTTTCCAATGAAGATCGTTGCACTGTATATAGTATTAGGTTCTACAGTAGTTTCTTGAAAGTGAGGAAAATTTGGTTTGCTTGATTTTTACTCTTCAACAAAGTGTATCTTTCAGTAGTTTACAAAGACCAGCATTATAGAATTTGCTGGCTTAGTCGATCTGCTTCAGGGCTTCTGGTGCTCTGATTTGCCTCCAGGTTAGTTGGTATTTTCTCACAGAAGGAGATCCTGCGTGTTGGTTAAACATGAGAAAATGTATTCTTCCTTTTCGCAACATCTGGACTCAGTGTTAGATTTGGGGGCACTCAGTTGATTGCTTAAAGGTGGTATTATCCTAGCTTTTGTAAATATACCACTTAAATGATTTTTTCAATACAAATTTTAAAGTTCATTCTTATATTTTGGTAAATATCAAGTAATTTTTATCATACTGTTGTAACAGAATGACTTTTCACTCTAGGTGTTAGAATGTTTATTTAGTCTGGCAGATCTGTTCAAGGGAGTTATAGTTCAACTCATGCATTCCTACATGCAAGAGCATATTGTAATTGTGTGCTGCAGTTCATATGCTGTCAAAACAAGGGTTTTAATTGACCCACTACTTTCTTTCTAGTTTATGTTAGTTTGTGTCCATTTAAACTAGGATCATTAAGTGCTTTTTAGTCAGACATCTTTATTTAAAGTTATTTTGAGGATAAGCTTTTGTCTGTCAGAATACTTCTGTGTTTTTTTGAGAATTCCTAAAATTTACAAATAATTTCTTGAAAATTTCTGTGAAGTAGTGCATTGAGATGATAGTCTGGGGTATGAAAGCTACTTCAAGTGCTCTCACAGATACTTGTATATTTGTTTTCAAGCTGATTATCTGTCTTATTTTAATAAAATCATTGTTCTTCTGTTATAAGGAAGTGCCAGGTTTTCTTTCTCAGGTGATTAAAAATTTTTTAATTTCTTGCACTGCCCTTCCTTCTAGTAGTCATAGTGCTTGCCATCAGTTCACTGTATTCCAGGAGACATTCAAGTGAAAACAGTCTTACCTTCATTTGGATTTGCACATTCTTTGAAAGTGGATGCCAGTCCTGTTGCCTCTGTCCTCATCTGTATGATATTGGAAGAGACTCAACAGGAACACTGTCAAAATGCTTGGAAGAGCAGGGAGCTCCTTTTAAGAGTTAGTGGGTACTAAACTGACAACACAAAGGGAAAATACAGTGACAGTACTAATAACTTATGAAACTGGACCCTGAAAGAATTAAAGGACTTAGATCAACATCAGTTTGAAAATAAAAGGATACAATTTGGAACTTGTGGGAGGATTTTGGAAGCATTTGGGAATGAGAAGCCCATAGAGAGAAGGGAGTTAGGAATTGGGAGAAGAAAGGAAGCAGGAAAGTAAAGTTGACCTTTGGTGCAAAGAGAGGGGTGCAGATTGGCCCATAAGGAAATTCACTGCAACTTGGTCAGGTTCTTTTGCCAAGTCAAAGGCCAGGGAAGTGTATGGTCAGAATCCAAGAATACCTGCAGTTTGGTTTAATGTTATTGCAGTAATTGTAACTGTAAAGCTGATGCTTAGCTTTTCAGCCTTAATGTTGTGCTCTGTTTTGATATGGAATATGTGTATATCTGAAATTTTGATTAATAGGATTTTTAGCCTGTACATACATGGGAAGGTGTTTACTTTGGAATAAGGCAGACTTAAAGGGGTGACTTATTTTTTGTATGTCTAGGGCTGAGTGATTTCTTGAGGTGTTTACTTTGATATGTATTCTAAAGGCTTCATTGTTCATCCAGTAACTGCAGGTTTGTTGCACTGAACATTCCCTGCATCTTGCAAAGTGCATAGTAATATTTTTCTAGACCAATTTAGATTCTCCCTCACCCTCAGTTTTTAAAGACTGTAAGTATTGTGCTCTTGTCCATAGATGTAAGAATGCTTAAATTGCATTAATGATTACCTCTCAAGATACCAAATATATCTTGTTCTTACACCTTTCAATAACTGCAAGAATTTTCACCAGCTGTTCATTTTGGGTAGATTGACTTTGAGCTAGAAAACTCTGTAGAAACACCATATGTACATTTAATAAGGTTCCTTTATTATTTGCTTTTACAATTTAATTTGGTTTCTGTTACTGGTATATGTTGTTTTGTATTTTAAAATATCTCAAACTTTTAAAATATGTTCACAACCATTGTATTCTGAGATTTTGATTAATTTTCAGGATTTAGTATTTTGTCAATATTCTTCATTATATTGAAAGATCACAAGAATGTCTTGGAACTAGATTGCAGGAGGTTAGACCTGCTGTTCAGTTTGCAATTTTGATGCTAGTTGCCAGCAGTTTATGTTGCTGTCAGCTTGTTGACAACAAGTTTGTGAACATCTCAAAATTTTTGAGTCAATGTTTTGCTCAAAATGCTGTTTGTAATCTTGTTCCCTTACAGCTTAAATGTCACCAGATTTCCTGGTTATTATTTTGATGAAAAGTCCTAGGACCAGAATTCTGCTAGTCTGCAGGTGTTTGATAAACCTGTGTCAAGACCTTTGAAAGATTGGATCTATTTTAGGATCTTCCATCAGTTGACTAAAAGGTTTTCTTTGACTTTTGATCAGTTTAGAGATCTTAATGTACCTCTGATTTTCCCCCTTTATCAAAGAGCAATATTAACCTTGCTCAGTGCCATCAACTTCAACCACCAGTGCCCTGCTTTTTGCTCTGTTGTACATTAGTGAGGGGATTCTGTGGTGAAACCAACCCACAAAAAACCCGAGTCTGTCCATTGGCACGAGCAGGTTTTTGGTTGGACCCCAAAGTCTCGTTGCTCTTTTGGTGCTGCAGGACTTGAGTGTCATGGTGTGAATGAGCCCCCTGGGCAGGGCAAACTGCGTGTCCCTCGGCGTTGGCACAGTTCAAGGGGGCTGTTTGTCTTCCTTGTAGTTACAGTCTCCAAATCCATGTGCTAGTTCAGAATTGTTTAAGCTGTTAAATTTCAGTCTTGTTTGCTATATATGTTTTTCTAGTTTTCTCTATTTTTGACATTTTGTTGGTGATTTTTAGCCCACAGAAGCGGTTCCTTCCTCTTCTCCCATTGTCCCTGTGATCCCTGTCCCACCAGTCCCTGCTGAGACCACTGTCATCCCATCCACCATACCACAGGTTTTTATTCATTTCTTTTGTTTTGTTACATTTGTTCAACTTCTATTTATTTAATTTATCTTGTTGCTTAGCTGAAATTTACTTTTGGTACTCTCACACAAATTTGAGATGAACTGTGAAATAGCTAAAGTAGTAATACACTAAAATTTCATCCTCATTTTTATTTGTTTTGTGGCATCTTTTAGTCCATTTAAAATATCTGTGTTTTCATATGGAAGTAATTAGTAAGTTGTGAAAGATCTAAAGAAAAAAATCCCCCAAAATGGAAAGAAGCAATAGGATATTTTGTGTTCATATAATAATTTTACAACCATGCCTTTCTTACTAAAGTATTGCTTGATTTATTTATTAAAAACTGTTTTCCGTGTAAATACTTAATACATGTTTTTCCTCAGTTGCACTTGCATGACATTTCTCGTGTTCTTCAGCCCTTTGTTGGTATTACAGTTATTTAGGACAAAAGGGATATTTTACCCCTCCATTCGTAATATGCTTGGCTCATAAACTGTACTTCCTTTCTGGGCCTTCATCCTTTAGGCCCCATAATGTTCACACATGCCCCCAAATGAACACCAAACAATTAGCTAGGTTTTTACAGTTGGCTGTTTTATAGTGCAATTTCTAGCAGATGTGTGTTTACACAAACCTGTCAGCTGTAGTTCTCCCAACAGCAAGACCAGGGGTTTGATTAGTTTCAGAAATATCCCTTCTCAGAGAGGGATTCTGCTCACATCAGGATTTCAGGTGGACAGGCTGGTGTAGTCCTGTCCAGGCTACCTTTGGAATGCTTGGCACAAAGCTTTTCTCCTCCTTTTTGGGAAGTGATGGTAAATGGCTGCTTCTTGATGGAGAATTCAAATAAATGCAGAAGGAACAATCATTTAACTTGCAGAGGGGGTTTTGTATTGGTTGGCTGGTTTGTGTCTCAGATATACCGTTAGAAACCTTACCTACTAATAGCAATTTGCTTTTAGCTAGTCATACTTTTTTTAGGTAAGAGAAAAACACTTGTCTGCCTCAAAAAGACAAAAACTCGTGGTAACCAGCTTTCACTGGTGCTGTATTTGTTGAACATAATTGGATATTACAGAATCCTAATATTAAATACAAATACGTTCCAAAAAGGAGTGTATGAGAATGTGACCAACCTAATGGATCCTTGTTTTGTTTACAGCAAAAACATAAAAACCATAAACATAGTTTAACTATATTTGACCGTAACTGTAACAATAAGTTATGGTGATGCCTATTGTTTTTTTACTACAGGATCTTATTTTTAATTTCCTCATTTTTTAATAGAACTTGAAGTTGAATAATGAGCAGAAATGGCACTATAACTTAATGGCAGAAAACGGTTGTGAGGGATAAAATTATTTTGACAGAGATTTTTATCATGACATTACTAACTAGTGTTTATTTTCTGTACTGCATGAAGTGTGCCCATTATTCTACTGGGAGAATTGCTGGGAGAGGAGGATTTGATGGCATTTTGACAGTCATAATTGTCATCCTTTTTGTTTCCTTTTAATTTTAATAGTCTAGCCTGTTAACCTGATTTTAGTGCTTAAATGACACAGGCTTAATTTCTGACACAGCCTGATAGCAGTTTGATGACTCCTGTCTGATGATTGATTATTTTGAAAGTTTTGAGTCATCACTTTGTGACATTTGGGAACTTTGAAAAATCATTTATTCTTCTGAAGTATGTTGCTGTTATAGTAATGAAACAAATGCAGACTATGAATAGGTTATTGTAATTGTCATATTTTTGTAGGTCTTATTTTTATCTTCATTTGAATGAGTTTAATACTAACTTCTTTTTCAGCCTGTTAAGCTGTCCCTAAATTTATTTCCACACACACATCCATACACAGGAGATTAAAAAAATAATGTCTAAGTTTAAAGATAGTGTTTTCATAAATATATTAAAAAAAAAATCTCAGTTTCATTGAAGCAATAAGGAGATTAACTTTGTTTTGTGCCACTGAACTTAATATATCAAAAGTATTTGGAGTCTAGAATGTATCCGCACACAAGTTTTTATTTATTTTGTTTATATTCCTAGATCAGGCTAGATGCTGCCTACTTTAAAGGCAGATAATGGATGCATAGAGAAATATCAATTAGTATGGATTTTCTTTCAGTTGAAACCACATTTTTCACAGAAAACTTCCAGTAATATGAGAGACTAAAGGTGTTAACTTACTCTACTAGCTCGTGGCTTGCAAAAATGCTAATACTGTTTCAGTAGCAATAATCTCTGACTGCTTATGGCTTGTTAATAACAGTTTTATGATGGAAGCTTGTTCTGCTGTGTGGTAGATGCTGTGGATTTGCTTTTGCAAGTCACTTTTGTAGGGCCTTTCTTCACTTAGTTGCACTTCTGGAAGTTTTCATTTTGCAGTTTGTGGGCTGACGGGAAGAAGTCTTCCTGATAGGAAGAAAGGGGAATCAAATCCACCAAAAATTGTTTTCTACATATTGCCTGGTAGAGCAACCTCTGCATATCCCACCACAAATACTGGGATTATGAACATGATGCCAAATGGTAGCATGACTCAGGGTTTTTTTTGAAAAACAAGATAATAAATAGTTGAACTTGGATATAAAATATGATCTCAGACCTCTGAGAGTGTGATTCTGTGTCAGGAAAGCAATTTTTTCAGGGTAGAAATAAGTGTTTCCGAAGTTTAATTTTGAGATTCTCAGACTGAGGCTGCCTTTTAACAGAACTTTGAGGAAGTCAGCAAAATAGGTGTTGTACAATTATAATTAGTATCATGTTTTCTTACAATGTGTAATTTATTCTTTATCCTTTTATTACAGGCAAATCCCCCTCCAGTGCTGGTGAATACAGATTCTTTGGAGACCCCAACATACGTAAGCCTACACTTTCTTTCGGTTATAACTTGAGGTTGTGTTTTATGTATGTAGTTCAGGTCAGTTGTTACTGTATTAGAAAACCTGTTTTATCCCTCTTGTGATGCTTGATTTAGTCATCTGTCCTGATGGTCATTTGAAATCCTTAAATAGCTTCATGAGGAAAAGAAAAAATTGTAGATGGCAGGTGGAAGTTTCTCTCTGAGTACCAGTGTGTGACAGTTTAAAACACAATTGTTTGAGGTTCTAGAGGTTAATTGTTCAGAGAACAATCTGTTTCTTCAACTGTGCAGGGAGAGGCTTTAATATTTAATGTGCCATTTTCATTGCACTTCTCATAAATACATTTCATGTGGTGGCTATACGTAAGGTTTCAGTGCTCTCTATGTTCATAAAAATGGGTTAGTTCTTCTTGAAACATTAAGGTAGTAAGTGATAGTAAGCAAGATTTTTGTTTGTCAGGCATAATTACAACATTTGTATAGAATATCCTTCATCCTGGGAAGCCCCTGCAAATAAAGCTTAGCTTACTGTATCTGGGATCCCTTTAAAACTTGGAAAAGATAGACTAGGACAGTGATTTTTATCAATATATCCTCACTGCTGTCTCTGCTAATGTTTAGTTTATTAGATAAATAAATTCAAAGTTAATTTAAAGAAAAAAAAAGGAGAGGAACTGCAGAACTGAGCTAAAGCAGAAGATAAAAATGATGGAGGTTTTTCTTCTTGTTTATCTAGATGTTATTTTAAATTGGATTACAGAGTTTTGTACGTGGAAATGAGACTGCTCAAACATATTAAAATTTGCTTTGTTTTGCCTAATGACAGTGAATAGAGAAATTATTGTCTCTGTTATTTATTTAATAAAAAAGAAAAATAAAAGTAAAAAAGCTCTTCATACTGATGAGTCCTCATGAACCATTTTCCAGGTACTGTAATCCTGGATGACAGGTTCTGTTAGCACGTTGTCATTCCTCAAGGACTAAACTGGCATAAAAACTTCATCACAGTGGCTTCTTTTGTGGTGGCATAGTAATATCAGTTTCATGTATTCAGAAGGTCAAGACCTCTTTCCTTTTTAATGGAGAAATATCATGTGTTAAAACCACAGTATCTGTTCCACTGAACAAACTATTAAGGACATAATAGTTTTTAAGGTACTATGCAAAGAAGATAATCTGATTTGTCTGGAATGGATATGGCTTCTATTGTGTTGGAGATAAAATTAGGGAATGAGGGATAAATGAACTTGATTTTAGAAAGCCTGTAAAAGTTGTGGTATTGCCAGCTTTTGGAGCTTTTCAGTATGTTAAATAAACATAGAAGGAATTAAGTAGCTTGATCTTAATTTTGTTTAGGCTGAATCAAATTCCCTTTTTAAATTCTCTGGTAGAAAACTCAGATTTTAAAATGCTTTCTTCTATACATGTGTTTTGTATCTTTATAAAACTCTGAATAGTGTGTTAAGAGTACAGAAGATTGTCAGATATAGAATATCTTAAGGATAGACAAGGTACATTGTAAAATAATAGTATAAGTGTTGTTTCTTATTAAATATTTCACCTGAGAAGGCTAGAAATGGGGAGTTGCCTGCAGCTGGATGGTATATATGCTGCTGTAGGTAAATGTGGAGGAAGGAATTTGAGTTCCAAGATATCCAAGTAATTGAAAAAATAAAATCTTACTCCTATATATTAAATATGGTTAAGAATTTGTTATTTAATTGATTCTGCTTGGTTTTGATTTTTGTGCCTTCTGTTCTATCTCTGTAGACAGCAGAGAATATGGGTATCCTTTCTAACTTGAGGACAATAAGGCTTATTTGTAGGATTTGGGGTTTTCCTCTAGCTTTTCAAAATATTCTTCTAAACTTTTCTCCTTCTGTCTCTGTTTTAATTTGTTGATCTTCAGTATATCTGTAGCATGTAATAGTTATAAACAGTTGTTAAATGTTGCTTTAGAAGGGTTTTACCCATTTCTCATAAGAAATGGTCTAAAGTATCAGTCTTTGATTCTTCTCTGCTCTGTGAGGAACAACAGCTGGAAAATACTCCTCTATTCTTCCTTACAATTTCTTCACTACCCCATACCCTGTTTCTTTTTCCTCAATTTCAACTTGCTGTATAGCCCGAGGAACATCGGAGGATTGCAAGAGCATTTTGTCTTTCTGGCAGTCGGAAGCAGAGGAGCTCTGCCCTTCAGTATCTGTACAGAGCAGTCTGCTCTATGAAATAACAAGATTTAAACTCATACAAAAGAAGTGACTGATTCATATATATAGAGTGGTGTGAAAATCACATGTCCCCTCTGAGCTCAGTGGTCACTGTGAATCAGCTGAGATTTGATGGGAGTGAACTGCCAACCGAGCAAACTGTGTCGTGTAAAGTGTAAATTTCTCTGTAAGTCTCACTTTTCTTTCTTTATAGGTCAATGGCACGGATGCAGATTATGAGTATGAAGAAATTACTCTTGAAAGGGTAACATGCTAAATGTCTTCCTGTGCTCTGTTTGAAGTGGGATTTATGAGACTTTAATATGAAAAATTAACCTCTTGATACTGTTAACAGCAATCCAAACCAATTCTTGCTCTCTTTTTTAAATTTAGGTAGATTATTTAACCTAAAGAAAAAAAAGTAAATCCAGTTGCTAGAGCAGGAATAGAAGTTTTTATTGATACCCTTGACAACTAAGAGTAAAACAGGGGAATGGTCTCCCCTAAGACATACTGCCTTTGATGTTATTATCTAGACTTGTAGAGAGTAGTAACATAAATTCTGATTTCACCTCCTGTATTGCCATTTATGATAGGCTTTAGCTTTTACCATTGTTTTATATTGAGATTACAAGTGACACCTTGTCACATGCATTTCTGTGTTAGGTTTTCCACATTGAGATCTGTCTCAGTTCTCTTGAGCTGCACTGTTAATAAAATGACAGAAAGAAATGGTTGGATCTGATACCTGTGCAGTTCTGGTGGTTACTGAGGGAGTGAAGAGGTTTTGCAGTGAGTAAAGGCAGGTAACCTTTGAAGACAAAAATGTCAGTCTGAATCTCTGCATCTGTGAGGATATATTAGAGGTGGGACACAAGTTATTTGAGGGCTTCTCTGGGAAAAAGGATTTATTGTTAACAACTTAGTGAGGAGCCAATATTTGTGTGAATAATCTCAGCTATCTAGTACATTGGAGAGGGAAGATTTCATGTAGTTTATCAAGTTCACTGAGAAAGCTGTGGAACTATTTCTTGTAGTTATAGATTGACTTACAGTTATGTCTTTCATAGAGAACATATTTTTGTAAATTATGTTTGTAGTATATTCATTAAAGTGTCTTAATATTTTTGTTATCAGTGAAATTTATGCAGATATGGTTCTATAAGGAATCAAAAGGATACATTAGAACATCTTTTTCCCAAAACAGAAATGTGTACATTTTTTCCCCCCTCTGTCTTTAGGGAAATTCAGGACTTGGCTTTAGCATTGCAGGCGGTACAGACAACCCACATATTGGGGATGATTCAAGTATTTTCATTACAAAAATTATAGCCGGGGGTGCAGCTGCACAGGATGGAAGATTACGGTATGATGACTTTCTCTTTTGGGTTGCTAAGTGTTATTATTGTATTTTAAACAGATTGAACACTTTCTGTTACTTTTAGTAGTTTTATCATGCTACATTGAAAGTTAAATAAGTTTTCCTGATGGAAGTGTTTTAGAAATAAGGAAAAATATTTGACTAGACCAATTACCACCCCCGAACCAATAAAATCTGCAGTTAAGGGAAATTAAGTGAACTTTTTCTATTCTGTGATATAAATTTATTATGCCACACATTCCATAGTCCTTAATTCAAGGTAAAGCTTAGGCAGGTAGGATAGGTGACTATTGGTTACCCATGTGCAGTTTTTCTGATCTGTAAGGTAGTTGAGTTTAATGAAAATACCCTTTTATGCTTGGTAATAATTCAGTGTCTTAATTTTTCAAAGATACTCACCCATGCTGATTGCAGGACCATTGTTTTTTCTCTCATGGTGTCAAGAACTTGCCCCATCTTTTCAAGTGCAAATGCCTGATGTATTACAGGTTTTAGTTCTAATAAGCTTATTTCAAGGCTTCATTTTAGCTTATTGGCCATTGTTAGAGGTACATCTGGCAGAACATGGTGACAGGTGGATCAGGCATTGCACTTAGTGTAATGAGAGCTCAGTGTTACTACAGCAACATGTTAAATGGACTGGAAAGCCAGCACTTAAACTGCTTGTGAAAAGCAGGAATCAAGATTGACTTGTTCATATCATGGCTTAAAACTAGTGCATGCTCATTGTATGCCTCACATGTTCTGACTTTGTAAGTATTTTCTTATAACCCTAAACAAAATTTACTTAGTACAAATGCTTGTTCAAAGCAGTGTTTCAATGAAACACATGTAAGACGGTGCCCTCTTTGGCTGGCAATTAAATATTCTCATTAAATGTTTTCTAGTGATCCTGGATTTGTTTTTAAGCACTAGCAAGTAATTTTAGAGCACTGTCTTCACTCAGTAGAATTCTGGGAATAAATCTATGTATTTTAATACATATGCTAGTGTATTATAGATAAAATATTGGTCTCCTATTGTCCGCTCTGCCATAACACACCAGCTGAACGTGAGTGTTGCTGTCTGCAGGGTTAACGATTGTATTCTGCGGGTGAATGAGGTGGATGTTCGGGATGTGACACACAGCAAAGCCGTTGAAGCACTGAAAGAAGCGGGATCGATAGTACGATTGTATGTCAAAAGAAGAAAACCAGTCACAGAAAAAATAGTGGAAATCAAACTTGTAAAAGGCCCCAAGGGTACGTCGGAAGTGTGAAATTTCTGTTTCACAAGAATGATGGAGTTGAAACTGTTTTGTGGAATGCGTAGTTTTCTTCCAAATGATAAAAGTGTGTTTCTCTTAGTATCTAGTAATTTTTGAGTACATTATAAATTGGAGTGAAATACTTCATTGAATTACCTAGAAAGGATCCTTGAGAGGTTAAAAATAATTTAGGGCAAGTATTTGTTTCTATATGGGTAATTGTTGGACAATGGTTCTATAAGTATCAGTGGCGATGTTGTATCCCTGCTGTTGTGCATCCTTCACAAGGCATAAAGAAAATGAGTTAGCTTTTGTTTTTCATAACTTGTGTACATGTTAAGTCTTTCCTAAAACTTTCTGAAAAATTATGCAGTTCACTTGAAAAGACATCCAGTATTGCTGTGTGATACAAGTAGCATTATAGTTTATGTAATAGTTTGAATTTAATGAACGCGAAAAAGGTTTCTTGATTAATGATTTTATCTTCAAGCAGGTCTTGGTTTCAGTATTGCTGGTGGTGTAGGAAATCAGCATATACCCGGGGACAACAGCATTTATGTAACCAAAATCATTGAAGGTGGGGCAGCACATAAAGATGGCAAACTTCAGATTGGAGACAAACTTTTAGCTGTAAGTAAGAACTGCATCTTTTTCAATGGTCATTCGTGTTTAGGCTCAGTTAGGGGCAGGATTCCATTTGTGGGTCAGCTGCCTGCCAGTGCAGAGTAGTTTCATAGAAATTNAAAAAAAAAAAAAAAGTAGTCTTTTTGCAAGGAAATCAGTGATAAAATTAAATCTGCATTATTCAACATCGTCTCATCAGGAAATCTGAAATCTCTTCTTCAGCCCAATGTTCCATGCAAAACCTCCATTAATCAGCATGTTTATTTCTGATACCTGCTATTTTTTTTCTGGGATCTGAGTGACAGAATTGTAAACAAAAGTGCAATGGGATTGTTTTTCTTCTCGAAAAAGAAGAATGGAAAGGAACTCCATGTGCTGGTGGCTGGACAGCCTGTAACCAACCTGTAGTGAAACTGCTGCCTATATTGCATTTCAATTTTTGTGATGCTTTTGAATGGCTGGCCTTTTTTTTTTTTTTTTTTAAGCTTCAAATACTTTGAAGTTGAATTTTGCTATGCAGAAAGTAAAAATAACTTTTGTTTTTCTTAAATCCCACCCACAAATTTAGTTGTCCAGATATAAAAATGAGAGCCAGTAATTTGTGAATGAATTCCTGAATTGTTAACTCTTGTAAGGTTAATTGTTCTACCCTTCTACCTCTACCAGTACCTGCTTCTCTAGAAGCTCAGGGTACATCTGTACTCACAGTACATGACAGCAGAAATGTGCTCAGTTGCTTTTCCAGCAGTAAGAAACTGACTCTAAATGTTTAGTGCAGTTTTCCATCTGTGAAAAGACTTTTTGGATAAGCTTGTCACTTAAAAATTCAGGGCTGGAAAATCTGAAGCTATTTAGAGGAAGAATCCTGGGGTTATCCCCTTCTCTGAAGAATCCTGCTTTTTTTGATATATTAGGAATAAGATCTTGATTTACAGTGGATAGTTCCATGAAAACAGCTAAAGACGGGATGAGAGATCCCTACCTGAGAATTGGGAGGAAAAAAGAGAATAAAATTTTTTGCTATTAACTTCACAGTAAACATACTTCTTCATATGCCATGCTGTTAATATTTAATCTTTTTAAGTTCTAATCTTCATCACAGAAAATGTTTTTGATTATAGGACTTCCTCTTGACCCCTACTTTTGACCTCGTGCAAGAATATGTTGTCCCATTATAATTTCTAGTACTTAATTATGTCATTACAAGTTGATGTGGGATTTAGTCTTACTAGAAAACTTTCTTCTGTGTAGTGCTTGCAGTGACACACAGTGTCAGTGCTGTGACTGGTGCACACATAACATTTTGAGTGTCCTGTTCCTGCCATTAGCTCTCCAAAGTCATGTGAAACTTTTATGATCTTACAGTCAATACAGCTTATTGTAATCTTTTAAAGGAATACTTTTCTGTCTTATATTTCACAAAGCATCTCTTATAACATTTTATATAACCAATTACATCTGTGGCACATGAATCCTCATAAAGACCCTCAATTCCAGAGTGCTCCAACAGCTTTTAGTGAGTATCATTTGAAAACAGAACTTTTTTCTGTGTTGAGAATTTATTTTTCTCTTTAGGTGAACAGTGTTTGCTTAGAAGAAGTTACTCATGAAGAAGCAGTGACTGCCTTAAAAAACACATCTGACTTTGTTTATCTGAAAGTTGCAAAACCCACCAGCATGTTCATGAATGACAGTTATGCCCCTCCTGATATCACAAACTGTAAGTTCAGCTTATCTCTGTGATTTAATTATTTTTCCCTGTAAGTCTTTAATATATTCAATTTTTAGTATTTTAACTGTTTCTAGCTTTTAAAAAATTTACAGAACCAGAATCTGTTAAAGTTGATTAATCAGGAAAATTGTATGCTGAACAGAACAGCATCCTATAGCTTCTGTACTGAAAAGACAGTAACAGTGGGGCTCGAGGTGTGTTACTGTGGCTGGTATGGGCTACTCCTGGAGACTCAGTGTTGCTCATCACTTGCTGATGAGTATGAGACCTACCTCATGCTCTTGGAGACTGTGGACAATAACAAACAATGCACTGTGAGGATGTTTGGTGTCCTGTAAACTGAGCAAATGACAATATTGTTTCAGCTAGAGCTTAGTGACATTCTGACTTCTTTTTTCCTGTTTTTCTGCTTTTTCATGAGCTTTCATATACTTGAATAAGCTGAACTGGGAGGACGAGGAGTTCTTGACCTCTGGTGCTTGCCTGCAAGCGTGTTGAGAAATTTCATGTTAGCTTACTTGAATTCTTACTTCAGTTTTGACATAACTGTTAATAATTTACATGGAAAAGCAGTGAATGCTGTATTAAAAAGTAGTTCTAAGACTTTCTTATTGATGTAAGGGTATTACTGACAAGAGTATTTTCAAAGTCAAACATCCAAATTCAGAAAGCTAAGGATTGTACTACAATGTAAAGAAAAATTTGAATTTTAATGTATTGTCTCTTCAAGAGGGATATTACTATTTAGTGGTTGGAGAAAGAGATGAAAATAATATAGCTGTATCTTCCCAAGACTAAATAGGCTGACTTTTCTGGATGACCAGTTTTACTCATGTTGTCCCATAAAATGGTTCTAGGGTAGAGTTATTTTAAGTTTTTTGGTTGGTTGGTTGGTTTTTTTTGTTTCCTGCCATTAGATTTGTGTAACCACTGATCTGTAGCATTGGTCTGTTTGGATACTACTTCATATGAAAAAAGGAACACTTATGAACTAAAAGATGTAGTTGAAAATAATATGTAAAAAAACCCAAAAGTGCAGCCCAACAGAGGACTGAAGTACCTTATAAGGCCATTGTTTATTTCCAATAGCTACAGTGTCTTAAAATCCATTTGTAAGCTTATTGAATTTCAATTTGTAGTTAGAGTTTATCTTCATTGTCTTATTAGAAGAATGTTCTCGAAGGCTCCATTCTTTGAAATAAAACTATTTTCAGCCTTCACTTCCCCAGTTTTCTACCCATATATATGGTTAGAGAGCCCTCATGGTACCTGGATAGTCCAGTAACCTTTCCCACTGTTTCCTTGAAAAGCAGACTTCCTTTTCTCTCTCCATAGTAACTGGCCTCTTCCTATGTTTCACCTTGAATTCAGATTTTCTGGAACACAGGAAACCTGATTTGTACGTCATGTTCCTGGTAGTGGTGCAGTAATGCAGTTACACTGCTGTGGATTGGGATGTGGCCAGCATCAAAGTAGCTCATTTGTTACTGCTGTATCTGGACTCAATTGTTGGAATATTTACTTTATGAATCTTTTATGGGGGCAAAGGTAAAACCCGAAGAAAGTTTGAGGGGAAGAAGGTAGAGAAGGAGCTGGTTCCTGATAATTTGCCTCATCTTAAAAAATCGGTGATATTGGCAAGATGGCTGAGCTGATGCTGTTCTTGTCATGCAGAGAATTAATTTCTCTGAAATGGTGGATAAGCTTGGAGACTCAGTTAACTGATGTTAATTGCATCTTAACACAGAGATGGTGATGTGATTTCTCAGTATACCTGACTTAGTCTCACATCCATTACCTAGAGATAAATGACCTGGCCACACATGTAGGGCCCTTTTGTCCCATTACAGTCCTCTCTCCTGAGTTTCTCGCCATTTGTTTGCTCTCCCTGTGTGATTTGAGAAAGACAGTGGCATTATGTGCAGCTCCATATCCCATCCTTTGTGGGAAGTGCCACTTCTCTCCTTTTACTGAGAAGTGAAAAGCCTGTCTTCTGACCTTGTCATGCCTCTCAACCTCCAGCAGCTCCTTCTGGGAACCTTTCTCCTGCTCAAGCATTCTGAAAATAAAAATCACAGAAGTTTTCTCAGGTTCCAGCTGTCTTTTCTGTCTTTTGTCCTCTGGTGAACCTTAACAAGGTTTGTGAGCTAAAATGCTGTCTGTGCTTTTGAGTGGATTTTCTGTTTCATTTCATCTAGGTACAGTTTTAACCTTCAGTTCTCTGTCTGAAGAAACTCTTGGTTTTTTCCTTTGTTTCTGGTAAATTTTTGTCAAGAGTTAAACAAAGAACCTTCCTCTACAAAGTGCAGGGTCCTTTGTTGAATCTTCAGTCTGTTTCTTTTCCTTACAACAGGGAAATCTTTTGTACCCAAGTCTCCATAAGCTTGTGTGTCTCTGTTGATCAAAGTGCATCTGGCTGTTACTGCAGCTGGTGTGGAGACTGAGCCTACTGCTGGAGTTTTGCACAGCAAGTACACCCAGAGATCTTACCTGAGGTGTTTAATGACTTAATTCAAGGAAATCAGTTTAGTCTTTTCCTCAGTCTTTCACTTACAGGAAAAAACTGTGTGTGGCTAAGATGCTAGGTGCTATTTTTCTAACAGGGCGAAACAAAAGCTCTTTCAGTACCACTCAAAATTTGCACATTTACAATGGAAATATCAAAGGGAGATGCCAATCTCAAAGGCTGTTGCTTCTTTATAAAGGAGTATGATAACTTTGCAGCTGGGAAGCCTCTGCTTTCTGCAAGAAGGTGGCCAATTAGACCTCTTAAAAATAAATGGTGTACGTAGTCTTTTATGCTGCATTTAGCAGAGCAGTACAGGGCTCAGGAGCTTTAGTTTAGGGACTTTGAAAAGCTTTTTCCAGATGGCAAATATTAAAGAGATATTATCCAGAATCAGTTGGATTGTGAGTATTGAAACAGTTACCAATCTCCTTGCTTTACTTACTCACCTACAGCTGTTTTGAGACATGTATTTGCAATCCTCATTCCTATTTCTGTTCATCAGGATCTTTTATCCAGGTTCTTAGGAGTTCAGACCTAGCATAAAGGAGAAGTAAGATGTGCACAGAGGCTGTCTATGGTTGTATCTATTACAAATGATGTTAAGGTAGAAAGTCTGCTGCCTGAGTTTGTGTAAACTGCTCACATTCAGAACCCCTGTGGGAGGAATTTATGCTTGTTTATTTTGTTTCTGTGGTTTCTTTGAATACTCTTTTTATCAGAAACATCTAAAAGTACAATGCAGAGTATTTGATATCTGTACTGTCTGCAGAACATGCAGTGGATTACTCACTATGCTAACTTGTGTGACTGTGATAGTTAACTCAAAAGCCCAGAAAACACCAAATTCAGAATTTGGTTGTCTTAAAGACTTTCTCTCTGGAACTGGTCTTGTTTATTTATAGGGCTGCCTCACTTGCCCAGGTGAGATTTAAAATGCAAAGCTAAAGATATTGGAGAATTGTTTGAGAACTGGGTTCACAAATTTCAGTGTCTAGGTTTTGTGCAAATCTGTGTTCTTTTAGTACCCCTGTAGTAAGAGTATCAGCCACATGATAGTATGGCCTTGCCAGGTGGTCTGATGGCTCAAAAGAAGGGACCAAGTAAGTTAGCATATATGTAGACAACAAAATTTCTTGGGGGTTAATGTCTTTAAATGAAGGGACAGTTGATCAAGAGATGTCTGAGATTCTGATTTATGACAGTGTTTATTGGGAAGAGTCCAGACATTGTGCCAATATTGTGCACCTGGGGCTGAAAATTGGCCTCTGTCATTTGATATTTATCAGAGTGAGTGAAAGGCTTTCAGCTGCCTGGGGAGGGAGAGAGTTAATGCTGAAAATCGTGCTAAAGAATTGCTGGGGCTGTCTGAGGCCAGAGATTCATATGGGTATCAATGTGGAAGAAATAGCTGATGGATATGTGCTCTAGGGACTGGGATGTGTATGGGTGATGAAAGCTTGGCCACAGCCCTTGAGGCTCTGTGAGTCCTATGCCAGTTTCTGTTGTTTCTGTGAGATTTTTCCTTTAACCCTTGGGGTGTGGATTGCTATGCTAAACAGTAACCTTACAGTGCCCTGTGTTTTCTGACTCAAGAAGAATGAAGCTATGAAAGATTGTTCTTTATGAGCACATTGCCACTTAAGTGCTGTTCTACAGTCTGAGACTGATAGTTGAGAACTTCCAGTATAGAAAACATGGAAGTGCAACAATCCCTCCACCCCTGCTATGTTCGTTGTATGCCGAGGAACAAGAGCACTGTAGGTGGGATGGTCCTGTTGCCCAGTGCCACGCGGCTCGCTGACAGCTCACTGATGTGTGTGTGAGATAATCACAGCTATTTAGCCGACTGGAGTGAGGAGGAGTGTAAACTGCCTCAGTAATCTATATAGCAATGTTGGTCATTAAATGGTTCCTGCAACAAATGGCCAGTCATTTGTTCATATAAATGCTTTTAAAGTTATTTCAATTGAAATATTACTAAGAAGGTGTAGAACTTGTTATTTAAAACCCCAACATTGCCTGTGCTGTGCATGTAAGTAGAATATGAGTCAGAGAAGTGGCTACATGGTTTCTGAGAGGTCTTGCTTCCTATACAGGTCTCCTTTGAAGATATTATTAATGATGCATTTTTGACTTCTAGTCATTTTTAAAGGATTTTTCCTTTGTGTCTGTGTGCATACATTGGTACAGTTTTTCCACTCTACACTGAGAAATAAAATACTGCTAGGTAGGGAATAATCAGTTTCCTCATTAGCCATGAATGGCATAAGTACAGGAAGAGAAGAATATGTAGTAACCATAAATGACAATAAAGTTCTATTTTTATTTCCCATTTTAGAGATTGCACTTCTGATTGGTGTCCTCAGTTTAGAGATAATAGGAAAATAATAGGAAATCTTCCTCTTTTTTATTTTTTTTTGTCTGGAACGGTTTTATGTGAAGGAGAGGGTGGATTTGCAAATGGAATTTCTTTTTAGGAGTCTGACTTTTCCTGTCAAAAGAAGTTAATTTTATACATACAATTCTCTGTTCATCCAAAAGACAGTTCCTTTATCAGTTGCATCAGTAATAATTACTTGGAAATAGAAGTTTAGACCTCATTTGGGATTCAGAAAGTTTATTTCTATCATGTTCCTCGTGAATATTCTTCAGTTACGATCTCCAGCTAAAACAGTTTTAGGAAAGGCACAGGCAATTTTGTTTGTTTTCTTTTTTACAGGAACTCAGTGGAAACCTCTTTATGCCTTGTAGGTTTGCTTTTGTAGCACTGAGAACACCAGCCTTGAGGAAGGACCTGACTGCTCTAAGCAAGTAGCATATGTAGAACTTAATAAAGGATGTAGCCAGTGCTGTTGTGGAACAGCCCACAGGTCTGAAACAATAAACTGTTATATTGCTTGATAGCTGAGTTTTAGTTACATGGTAAAAGGCTAAAAAATTTTCACCATAAGATTTTGTAGTAGGTGGTACGTATGTTTCTGAACATGATGCAGCTAAAAGCTGCAGGAGCCTGAAAAATAATCAAATAAGTACTGTAAGTCAATGAATATAGAATTTGCTATGAAAAAACTAATTGCTTCCTATAAAATATGCATTGTCAGAGCTGCCATTGACTTGCTAAAAGCAATTGTCAATTCATATTGCAAAATGAGATAATTTAGTGCATGAACAGCATGTATGGAGCTGCTTTACTGTTCAACAGTTGTTCAGTGTTTTATAATTAAAACCTGTTTTTCACTAATTGGAAAAGAGATTCTAAAGTCTTGCATTCCATTTTTTGTGCTTTAGCTTTAAAACTTCCTGAGAAAAACCAAAAGAACTGTATTTATGTGCATTTTTTCTTTAAACAGAAAGTATGTACAGTGACACAAATACATGTAGATAATATTGTTATATTAGAATATTTAAATTTTTTTTCATTGAAAAGTAAATATTTCCCCATGGTTTTGTAATCATTGTGGAAATCTGTTGCTAAAACTCTAGTGTGACTTTGAAAACTTTTTTTTTTTCTTTTTTTTTT